>JAHHZJ010000869.1:0-75623 GCA_021437245.1 Aegilops speltoides
CGGATCTTGTTACTCTTGGGTGTTGAGCACCCTAGGCAGTTGAGTCACCTCGAAGCCATACTCCATTGTGGTGAAGCTTCGTGGTGTTGTTGTTGTTGGGAGCCTCCGATTGTTGTGGAGATTGCCCCAACCTTGCTTGTAAAGGTTCGGTCGCCGCCTTCAAGGGCACCAATAGTGGAATCACGGCATCTCGCACCGTGTGAGGGCGTGAGGAGAATACGGTGGCCCTAGTGGCTTCTTGGGGAGCATTGTGCCTCCACACCGCTCTAACGGAGACGTACTTCCCCTCAAAAGGAAGGAACTCCGGTAACACATCCTCGTCTTCACCGTCTCCACTCTTGGTTATTTCGTGCCTTTACTTTTGCAAGCTTACTTATTGTTACATCTCTTGCTTGCTTGCGTGCTAGTTGTTATTGCATCATATAGGTTGCTCACTTAGTTGCATATCTAGACAACCTATTTGTTGCAAAGTTTAATTTGGTAAAGAAAAGCTTAAAAATTGTTAGTTGCCTATTCATCCCCCCCCCTCTAGTCAACCATATCGATCCTTTCAGAGTACAATAGTGATCTAGGAGTAGATCAGTCGACATTGGTCAAAATTATCCTTTGTGGAATAAGGATATGTTTCTCGATTATGGAGGTGATAAGAGGTTCGTCGTAAAGGGTTACATCGATGCAAGTTTTGACACTGATCCAAATGACTCTAAGTCTCAATCTGGATACATATTGAAAGTGGCAGCAATTAGCTAGAGTAGCTCTGTGCAGAGCATTGCTGACATAGAAATTTGCAAAATACATACGGATCTGAATTTGGCAGATCCGTTGACTAAACTTCTCTCACGAGCAAAACATGATCATACCTTAGTACTCTTTGGGTGTTAATCACATAGCAATGTGAACTAGATTGTTGACTCTAGTAAACCCATCGGGTGTTGGTCACATGAGGATGTGAACTATGGGTGTTAATCACATACAGATGTGAATATTGGTGTTAAATCACATGGTGATGTGAACTAGATTATTGACTCTAGTGCAAGTGGGAGACTGAAAGAAATATGCCCTAGAGGCAATAACAAAGTTATTATTTATTTCCTTATTTCATGATAAATATTTATTATTCATGCTAGAATTGTATTAACTGGAAACTTGACACATGTGTGAATACATAGACAAACAGATTGTCACTAGTATGCCTCTACTTGACTAGCTCGTTAATCAAAGATGGTTAAGTTTTCTAACCATAGACATCAGTTGTCATTTGATTAACGGGATTACATCATTAGGAGAATGATGTGATTGACTTGACATATTCCGTTAGCTTAGCACTTGATCGTTTAGTATGTTGCTATTTCTTTGTTCATGACTTATACATGTTCCTATGACTATGAGATTATGCAACTCCTGGTTACCGGAGGAACACATTGTGCGCTACCAAACGTCACAACGTAACTGGGTGATTATAAAGGTGCTCTACAGGTGTCTCCGAAGGTACTTGTTGAGTTGGCGTATTTCGAGATTAGGATTTGTCACTCCGATTGTCGGAGAGGTACCTCTGGGCCCTCTCGGTAATGCACATCACTATAAGCCTTGCAAGCAATGTGACTAATGAGTTAGTTGCGGGATGATGTATTACAGAACGAGTAAACAGACTTGCGGGTAACGAGATTTGAGCTAGATATTGAGATACCGACAATCGAATCTCGGGCAAGTAACATACCGATGACAAAGGGAACAACGTATGTTGTTATGCGGTTTGACCGATAAAGATCTTCATAGAATATGTAAGAGCCAATATGAGCATCCAGGTTCCGCTATTGGTTATTGGCCGGAGTCGTGTCTCGGTCATGTCAACATAGTTCTCAAACCTGTAGGGTCTGCAGGCTTAACGTTTGGAGTCCCGGATGAGATCAGGGACATGACGAGGAGTCTCGAAATGGTCGAGATGTAAAGATCGATATATTGGACGACTATATTCGGACATCGGAAAGCTTCCGAATGATTCGGGAATTTCTCGGAGTACCGGAGAGTTGCGGGAATTCGCCGCGGAGTATATGGGCCTTATTGGGCTTTAAGGGAAATAGAGAGAGGCAGGCCGCCCCCCCCCCCAATTCCTAGTCCGAATTGAACTAGGGGGAGGGGCTGCGCCCCCTCCTTCCTTCTCTTCTCTTTTTCCTTTCCTTGACTCCTACTCCAACTGCATGGAAGGTGGGAATCCTACTCCCGGTGGGAGTAGGACTCCCCTTGGGGCGCGCCTAGGAGGGTCGGGCTCTCCCCCTCCTCCACTCCTTTATATACGTGGCCAGGGGGCACCCCATAGACACACAAGTTGATCTGTTGATCTCTCCCAGCCGCGTGCGGTGGCCCCCTCCACCATATTCCACCTCGGTCATAACGTAGCGGTGCTTAGGCGAAGCCCTACGTCATTAGCATCATCAACACCGTCATCATGCCGTCGTGCTGACCGAACTCTCCCGCAAAGCTCTGCTGGATCGGAGTTCGTGGGACGTCATTGAGCTGAACGTGTGCTGAACTCGGAGGTGTCGTACATTCGGTACTTGGATCGGTCGGATCGTGAAGACATACGACTACATCAACCGCGTTGTGCTAATGTTTCCGCTTTCGGTCTACGAGGGTACGTGGAAAACACTCTCCCCTCTCGTTGCTATGCATCACCATGATCTTGCGTGTACGTAGGAAATTTTTGAAATTACTACGTTCCCAAACACCTGGGCGGCTAATATGCCATCAGAGGAGTGGATGGTATCCATGACCCGTCGAGACCAGTTATGAGCCGACTCGCCCTCACGTTGGACACAGTGTTGCAGATCGACAATCATCATCGGGCGCTTGCAGGTTCTTTGGGAGTGTTTGATGAAACGCTCCTTCAACTCTGCCAAGTGTTGATGGAATTAGGGGGCAGCCAAGTACGAGTCGGGCCCTCCAGCAGCATGGTCAAATACTTGGCGCGGACCGCGTCGCTAATGTCCAACATGTCCATGGCGATTTCGTAACTCTCAATCCAAGACGTTGGCTCAAGGTCAGGCGTGTAATTGAAAACCTTATGAGGTACTTTGAAATCCTTAGGCATATGCTCGTTGCGCAGGGCCGGCACTAGGCATGAAATCCCTATAGTTCTGGTGCTGGAACCAACACCTTGCAAAGCTAAGGGGGTCATAGGAGGCGACTGATGAACCGCCGCATTGGCCGCTTCTGCCTCCCACTGTGCACAATCTCTTGTGCATCCAAAGCCCCCTACCGGGGTGGGTCAAGCTTTTGTTCGCATCTTTGATGAGCACTACTAGAGACAGCTGGCGACTCAGCATGGCAACTTGGATGCAGGGTGGTGTGGAGGCGTTGCTGACTATAAGAGTGCTTCGTCTGTTGAGCGACTGCACTTTTCAATAGCTCGATGGCGCGCAAAGCCTCTCTCTCCATGGGGGTATTTCCCATGATTGGAAGTGCAGTGAGGTTGGTAGCTGCTGCCACCGAGTTATCAACAAGATTGGAGAAGTGACCCACCGGTGTTACGAAGCGGTCTGGAGTCGTCCGAACAGGCAGCATGTGCTGGGCCGGCTCAAACTAACACTGTTGAGCTGGCTGGCGAGGCTGAGCAAGATATGGCCCGCCATTGCCATCTTGGGGCACGATCCAGTTTAATTGGGGTACAACCGGTGCCATGGGAGTGCTCGTCCCGGCGCCTTGTGTAGGCGTGTTGACCAGATGCCTGAGCTCAAAAACGGGGGGCGAGCGACTCTCATGTCATCTCCTGTGAATTGCCTCAGAAGCATTCTGACATAGGCCCATGCGCCAAGCCTCTGTCCTCAGGCCCTCCACCTCACTATGAATCTGGTCTTGTAGCTGCGTCATGCGAGCGCTCTCAGTATTAATATCCTCGTGAGCCTTAGCCATCTGTTTGTGGATTTTAGCTACCTCAGTATTGCGTTCGGCTTGGTTCTCCGCCATCAACGGCGACTCAAGGAGTGTCATTAATGAGGTGACCAGCTCAGAGAGGACATGAGCCAGCGGCTTGACCAGGCCAGATGCGCTTGGATCGGTTGCCGAAGTGTCGGTCCCATCCACGGTTCCTGCAGCGGTGGAGTTAAGATCCAGAGTAGTACCTGTCATGTAGGCGGCGCTCCGGCGGGGCGGCTCATGGTCGACCGAGGCAGGGTCATCATCCAAGTAGCCCCCAAGCCGTCCATCATATAGTGGGAGGATCGACTCAGTATCTCCAACCAATGACTCGCCATCAGAATAGACCATGGTGTCGCCACCATACGCATGGTTATCCGTGAGATCTAACCCCTGTGTGAAGCCAACGAAGACATGCTTGCGGTCAGCTTAAGCCCAGGCGGGTTGTGCGCGCCGAGCCAGCTCGACGATGTCGGTGCAGATGTTCGGCTCGGGTCCCAACTCGCCGATCTTGCTGATGAAGATGTGGGTGTTGCCGAAGGGGACCCAGTACGCATACTCGATTGAGTCGGCCTCGGGACCCAGCCTGAATCGTCGATGTAGAGCTTGCCGCCGCGACTTTTGGTCATGCGGCCAATCACATATCCCTCGATCCTTGGGAGATCTCCCTCCAAAAACTCAACACCACCGAGCAATAGCCTAACGGTGGGCGCCAACTGTAGCGGTGATGGCCTCACAACTAGGTCCTTTCACGAGAACATCTCCCATGACAAAACCACGACAGGGTGGGTGTTAAAAGGTCTACGGAGGCCTTAAGGCCACCTAAACTTCTTTCATTGTGGCATACCAAGGACAGGGGGTGGAAAAAATTATAGGGTTAGCACACACAAGTTACAATGAAAAAGAAAACGAGGTTGGCAACCCGAGCCAACCAAACCCTCACAGAAGTCGACACCTCATGCGACGGTCACCACAGTTTGGAAAGGCAATGCAACGATGCGGCGAAAGACCTAACGAGCCGAGACCATGACATAAACACACACATGAGTCCCATGTTGTTGAAGGAAACCCACTGTCGAGCCAAGATGTGAGCACAAACTAACCAAAGCTGCAACCTAGATGCCACCGCGAGGACCTCTAGCTAGAGGTCATACAATAAACTTTGCTAAGAACTTCAGAACATTAAAGGAGAGAACACTATTTGAATGATCGGGGTGAAATACATAGACACCAAGCAAGATCACTCCTCAGAGCCTGGAGGGCACATAATTACATAGCGAGAAAATGGTAACAAACATGTTTCCTACGAAGCCAAAATACGGTGAGCCAGTGAGACAAGGAACATCGGTGTGTCACCACCGAGGCCAAAGTGAAACACACAATCGACACCAATCCATGAAGCCCAGGTAGACCTCGAGCGGGCCACGATGACCACAACCAGTCTTGTAAAGGCTCCATGCCAAAGGGCTGGCCAGAAGGCGGGAAGCAAAATAGCATGCTACCGGCTAGCATTTTAGGTGATGTCTCCAATGAGAAAGAACAAAGCGGATGCAATGTCTTGCCAGATCCAGAGAACATCACATCTAAGATTTCTCTGGGAGCACAAACAATGGGAGGTATAAGAAATATAATGCCAAAAGAATGCCTCCAAGGGGCAACACGACACTAGCAGACACCACAATCCAGATGCTTTTCACCTGGTGATGCCATCCCCACCTCTGAGCCATGAAATATCAGTCACACCACTGCTGCAGCACCACGACAAGAGCTAGAGGAACGAACAAGCTACTAAGTACCCAGCCGGGGGCGGCTAGGTCTACAAGGTAGCTTGGTGTCTAGATTTTTGGGGAATTCTAGAAAACGACGATCCTAAATAAAATATAAGAACATGGATCTAAAACTCATAAAAGTACGTAGCGTTTTCTAGTATGGTTAAGCTAAATTTCCTTGTTAGGAGATTACCTATCACAATAGAGAAGAAACAGAAAAGAGTGAAGTGAGTTCCCATCACAAAGCACTGGCTAGTTAGCATACACAACGACCATCACCATGGAGGAGTGCTGCTTCACCGTCGAAGGGCATCACAATACCAAGACTTGGCGGTTTATGCCATAACAACACCTGCATACTTGTCATTTATCCATACGGCGTCATACTTGAACAAACACAGTTAACGAGTTTCATCATCATTGACAGCAACATTCTGCCACATAAGGCATGATATTGGAGCGTTGCTGTCATGAGGTCACCTACAAACACGATCCTTGACTGGGAGATCCACCATGAAGACAACAAGAGCAATTTGCAAATTTGAGTTGGCAGTTTGCACTATCAAAGAGAAAAGATCAAATAAGACCACATCGGGAGCACAACAATCATCGCAACACATGGACCATCGTGGGAGGAATCTGAACATGCACAACAACGGGGAGTTGACATTGATGGACCACAAAATGAATGGAGTAGATGAATAACAACACTGTGATGCTAAGTAGAGACCGCTATTGTCATCACCAGCAGAGTGAGGAGACCCAAACCCATGTTAATGGTATGGGCAAATATTCCATTATGACACCTTCAAGAAGGGGACTAATGCCGATGGGTGCAACAATCGCAAGGCATTCGCCAAGAACCACACCCATCACACCATGAGGAGAGCAAGGTTTTGTCTAGAGAGAAGGAACATGACGTCAGTTGCCTGAATATTAGAACATATCTGCAACTCTACGATCACGCCTCCATCGAGGTAAGTGATGCATCAACACTGTCGTGGTCAGGTAAGACACTAGATCCGAGTTAGCATTTCTCTCAAAACGCACCTGGCACCACAACAGACCAGCGACAGCCAGAGCATCATGTGAGGCTGGTGATAAATGCACCCACAGTGCATTGCTACCTACCAGGATGCGATCGGCATGAATCCCAATGGTCCTCACCATCAACAAGGACAAGGATGCCACGTTTGCGCACTGGATGTAGGCGTGCAAGCTGGAACATGCTACATAAGGCATTCACTGAGCACCGACAGGAAGAACCCTAGAACCAACGTTGGCAAGGCACAGGGAGTCGCACATGGGAAACACCAGAAATAATGTTGGCCGATGACAGACGACAAGGGGGCAAGTGGATAGGTGACGTGTGTTTGGCAGGCCAGGGAGGTGAGGGTAGGTCGGTTTGATATTCTACGCCGCCGCCATGCTAAAATTTGGCCTCCTCCAGTGGTGGCAGGGGTCGAGTTTTTTGGGGTGGCGGTGTCTATGTAGTCGCCTGAGAGTGTCGGGGGCGCTAAGTTTTTTTTCCGCGACATGGCTAATGGGCTGCACACTTCCTAATTATGGCATGTTATATATTTCTATATTCCCGCGGAAACTGGCTTGTGATAGTTGGCAATTCTTGTGGGCCACCTATTTGCTTCGCCACCCCCGCCCAAGCGAATGATGCTTTTTTTTGAACAGTGACATTGTTTTTATATAAGCATGGGAAATTCTATGTGTAGCATGGCGGTATCTTCTGATGCAATATGCAAATTGCTAAAAATAACATGAAAATTTCTTTGTTGCAACATGCCAATTCTCCATGCTATAGCATGAAAATTCTCCTATTGTACCATGACAAATCATGGACATTTTGTGGCAACTTTCTTCTGTTGTAGGATGTTCAATTTTTTTTTTGGCATGGCAATCCTCTTTCATTCCAACATGACAGTTACCGAATAGGTAGCACAACAGTTCTTCCATGCTGCAGCATTGCAATCATTGCACACATGGTAACATGGCAAAAAAATTCTGTTGATAATATTGCCATAGCATGGCAATTTCACTCTGATAGCATGGCAAAAGAGGGTGTTGAGGAGGAGGAGAGGGGTTAGTGCTGTGCATGCGAGGGCCCTTGCGTTCGCTGAGAGCAGTTTATTGATGAACGATCTATTCCCTCAAAGAGCCCGCCGGAGCGCATACTCATTTACTCTATGAACACACACAGGGCACAGTCCCTTCCTATTAGGGTCCATTTTTCACGATGAAATCTTGAACAACATCTACATTGCAAACACAGACCTTTTTAAAAAGAAACAATTTAAAATAAAAATTATTTTACTATGGGCCGGCAAATCGGCATGTAAATACGTTTTCTTGATGTGTATATACTAACAAATTCTGTACAATTGTACAAAGAACAGGGACACCATAAATACACACTCCACAAGAGATCATAAACAATCTATACCTACTAACCAACCGACGCACCTCAAGCCAAAATCTGCTTATCCAACAAGCCACCTTTTTTTTTGCGAGTGATCCAACAAGCCATCCTACCTACCTGCTTTTCTCAAAGCACTAATGGACATCCTCATAGTTGATTTGCATTACGTCCCTCCATCTATCTGGCCATGGTGTCACTTGGCTTTCAGTGCAGCAATAGGACAAAATCCACCAGCTCCCTCGTCGGTCTGTCCTTGCATGCCGCCCGCGAGCACGCGGTGCGGTGCGGAGCGGAGCGGTGTAGTGCGGGTCATCGGTCCCTGGTTAACTAACCAACGAGTGAGGTGTGAGGCTAACCGCCCTGGTTACGTGTGCGGTGCAATGCGGGTCACATCTGGAATCTAGTTAACTAATCCAAAGCATGCGGTGCAGTGCAGGTCACGTCCGGACTCTAGTTAACTAATTCAACGCATGCAGTGCAGTGTGGGTCACTTCTGGACTCTAGTTAACTAACCCAATGCATGTGGTGCAATGCGAGTCACCTCTGGACTAACTATCCCAACGTGCGCGGTGCAGTGCGGGCCACCTCTGGACTCTCGTTAACTAACTCAACGCATGCGGTGCAGTGCAGGTCACCTCTGGACTCTAGTTAACTAACCCAACGCCGGTGCAGTGCGTGTCATCTCTGGACTCTAGTTAACTAACCCAATGCATGTGGTGCAATGCGAGTCACCTCTGAACTCTAGTTAACTAACCCAACATGTGCGACGTAGTGCGGGTCACCTCTGGACTCTAGTTAACTAACCCAACACATGCGGTATGAGGTTAAATGCCCAGGCTGTTCTCCACTAAACATGACTTCATACATCCGTATCTAGACAAATTTAAGACAAGAATTTTGGGACGGAGGGAGTACTTGGTATTTGCGGCACATAACAGATTTCCGTTGATTGAGAGACCCGGAAATATGATAAGCATTGGGAACCGATAAGTTTACCAACACGGATTAGATGAGAGAAACACGTGAAAACAGCCTCAATGCCGTTTTGGGTGGATCACAGGAAACGTGCATTGGTCTTAGGGTATCTACCCGCGAATCGCCCGTATCCGTCCGGATTGTGCTGTTCAGACTGCAGAAATCATCCAACGTGGTCTTGTATCGTTTTGCAGTGCGGTCTGGATGTACTTTGTCCCGTAAAACGGAGACAAACGTGGGAGAGTTTTGCGGGAGTCCGGATATCCTTATGACTACTAGTTAGCATGCACGTGCAACGCACGTATTTTTAAAAAAGATCGTACATGTTCATCCTATTTAATAGATAAACATTAAAATAAAAAATGTAGTGATGGATTACTTATAAATATTACACAATCAATAGCTGATAATAATGTACTAATAATGAACTAACATTTTTCATTTAGCGGATGAATATTGAATTTATTTGTTGTATTGAAGGGAGGATATTTTCTTTTTTTAACACGGGAGGATATTTCCTTTGAGGAGAGGAGTAACTAACCTATGCAAACTTCTGATGCAAAAAGTATATATTAAAAATTTCCAACAACTGAAAAGACTTGACAGTGAAAATAAAAAAATTGTTGTTATTTTTGCAAGCATATGACTCATCGTGAAATAAAGAAATAGGAACATCGTGCGTTCGATTTTCCCGAAGAACAGAAATATGAATGTTTCAATGAAACTATATTTTCTAAATTTACATATAGATGTTCTGTTTGTTTATAGAATATCCATTAGACAATGCAAAAATAATTAGGCTATGTTGTTATCTTTGATTCATCCAATTTTCCATGGAAACAAAGCACTCAAGAGGATCAAAAGGCCAAAGTTGTTGTCTTTTCTTCTGCTGAGCGACATAACCTGCACCTGATCAGGCCCTGGGACTTGTGTATCTCTTGGTTGCTTTTAGGAAAAATATTTTAAACTTTTATGCTCGGCTTCAACTTCTTTGAAGGATCCTGACAAAAAAAAGAGGAGTTAAGTCGCTAACATGACCATTCTAAAGAATCTGTGTCGAATATTAGTATTAGAGGTGAGATTAGGATTTCCCCTAATACATGAGATTATGATTGATGGGTCAAATAATGTCAAACTTTTGGGAGAAATCAAGGAGAGAAGGTGTCACATCAAGTTTGTATTGATGTAGTGCCTGTCACCACGAAATCTTCTGCAGCAGAATATCTAACAAAGGATCAGTGCACAACAGCTTGCATCAAAAGTTCAGGACACAACCCACTATTCAGTACGCAGCACGCAGACACAACACAGACGCCGCCGTCCTCAACCTCCGGCCACGCACGCTCTCCTTTGCCTGCACTCGCGTTCTCCTCAAGCAACATTCACATTGCCTCCTCAAGCCTCGTTGAGCGTCGTCCGCGCTTGCCCTCCTCAAGCTCCGGTCCGCATGGCCCGTACTCGCCCTCCGCAACAGCCGGCCGGCACGCGCCCTTTGCTAGAAGGAGGAGGAGAGAGGGCACGAGCACAGAAGGGGACTCACTGGCCTCTCGCTCAGGCCACCGCGCGCCCCTCTGGCCGCCGGCCACGTGCGCCCATGCTGAGCCAACTCCCTTACCTCGCATCTAGCATCTACCCGGCGAGCCTCTCTTCACCTGGTCAAACATCCCGCTCGCCGCCCTGAGGCTGCGGCTGACACCCCATATCTCCCGTACGGCGAGCAACTGGCCACATATGGCCGCGACAACGACCTCTAACACGTCGCCCACGCCGCCGAAATCCAGCGGCGCCGAAATTAAGCAGCGCGTAGGTGGCGGTCTGCTCGAGCGGCCGCTCGCTCTCGTCCAGATTGCGCCCGACAGGGACCCGGCCCTCCCCGTGACGATTGCGGCGATGTCTGCCAGTCGCGCGCGCATGCCGCCCACTCCAGCGCGGACTCCGCCTCCAGCCGCAGCTCCTTCGCCTCCGGGATCTTCAGGGGTAATTAGCGATCGGGTGTGGCGTGGAGGCCTGTTCATAGAAGGAAATCGTTGACGTGATTTCAGGAAGTCATTAGATCGGGAACGGAAATCGTTGACGTGATTTTAGGAACTCGTTGGATTGGGGGCGGGTGGTGGAGTACGGTCAGTCATCGGAAATTACTACGTGCACACCGTAAAACTATTAGATCAATAATGGTCGTTAGATTCAGATTTGTGGAACTAATCGTGTGGTGGTGAATAGGTCGTCCGGTGTTCTGGGGGTAATTACGAGGTGCACCTAAGAAAGTTCCTGTTGGATTGTTTAATAGTAGTGGAGAATCAAAATTCGCCATGTACCCCACCTCTTCGTCTGGATGGCGGAAGGCTAGCATTTTAGGTGATTAGTATTTGGGCTTTTGGTGGAAGCTTTGAAAATATAGTTGGGTATTTGGCGGAAGCTTGCTTCTTGCCATATTATTAACATTTGGCAAGGTGATTAATATTTGGGCATTTGGCGGAAGCTTTGCAAATATATTTTGGCATTTGGCGGAAGGTTACTTCTTGCCATATGATTAACATTTGGCAAGATGACTAGTTCAATGGTGGAAGGAAGCCAGTTCAGTGGCGGAAGCAGCTACTTTTGACGGAAACTACACTAGCACATGGATTAATGGCCTTCCGCCAAACAAAAAGCTACTAATCACAAGTTTTTAAAAGGGAATCATGTAGTTATTTGGCGATTAAATTTTAACAGAGACGGACATTTACGACCATGGTTGGATGACGGCCTTCCACATCTGTGTCCGTGGATTGACCCTCCTCTGTTCGCAGACGAATGCGGAAGAAAGCTTATGGTTGTCTTTGGAGATGCCCTTATATGTGATCGAGTTTAAGGGCTCCGTTTTCCTGCGTGCTCGTGGCTGGTAACGAATAAAAGCGAAGAACCTCGAAGAGTTGCTTCGTGTGATAGTTTTTTTGCTGGAGATAACCTTTGTACATGGACTAAAACTGAATCGTGGCGTGCATCACTCGGGGATGGATCTACTGGCCAAAATCGGGGGAGGTGGCCTCTCCTTCACGGCGACATTCTCGGCTGCACCGTTAGCATGGCCTCTTGAACACTTACGATTCATGTTGTCTTTCTTTTTCTTCTCTTGCTACAGTAGACCAGTACTAATGGACGTACTTAGGTCCCGGGCCATAGATCCGTAGCGTGTGTACACCAAGCCCAAAAGTTGCTCATTATGGTCTCGTGAAAGCCTAGAAACCTGTTCTGCGTATACCTAGACGCTGATCCATCCATTTAGTGCCAACAGACCACTATACTGTGGCCGTGCTATCCAGCCATCTAGGGCCGCTATGCCTCTACGTATACCGCCGCGGTGTCGCCGTCGTAGCCAAGGCTGTTCTCCTCTTTTAATCTTGCCGACGTGCTGTGCATTTGAGTCCGCCGGTGATAATAATTAATCAAGGACTCTAAACAGGGGTCGCCGGTGCTCTCAGGGCCATCGGTGCCCTCGCGCAGCCGGCATGAGCTCGGCTTGGTTCCATCTCCGAGGGGAGGGGCGTCGGGGCAGGCGGCCACGACTCCCTCTCATGCTACGTTTTCACCAGTGCCGACACCTCTGGCGCCAGGGTCCGGCGGTGGTGGTCCTTCTCTGGGGCAGGTGGCCCTGGATGATGGCCACGCGGGAGCTTTGCTTGTGGAGAGGCCGACGGAGGCGATTGGCAGACGTCAGGGGCAGGTGGTCCCTGACCCACTAGCTTCGACGGCGGTCGAGCAGGTGGTGTCCTCGGCTGTGAGGGTGAGAGCTGGGGGGGACGGACTAGGGCAGGCGGCCCTGGCGCACACTCCCCCTGGCATCTCTCCCAACCTACGGAGGTCTCCCTCGTCCAGGCCCCCTCCGAGTGACGTTACTCGGGAGGTGGTAATTACTTTCGGAGGGATCCCGGACCCGGTTTCCGAGGGGAGACGGATGAGTTCTCGTCTCCAGGACCTTCCGGAGGTGGATGATATGGAGCAGCGGTGCGCTATGCGGGCGGCCAAGCTTCGTGATGTTGAGGTCACAACCGGTATGTCAGTTAACTTATCCAATTCTATTTTGCATTTCTCTAAGGATGAGATTATTAATAATGCCAACCAAGTAGGGGTATCGCTTGGGAATGATAATTCTGAAATTTCAAACTCTATTAATGATCTCTTGGATTTGGAAGCGGAGCAGGCCTTAGAAACCATTAGAAACCTAGCGCAGTAAGACCTATGAATGATGCGGAGATTGGCGCATTGGGGTAAGAGTGCTTGACACTTTACATGCGGATCTTGTTCCTCCGTCTGGAGTCGGACGAGGAGGAAGTAGGTGTGGATGAAGTAGTAACTACACAACCGAGCACGGTTATGAGGGCGGGTTATGGAAATAACATTCCTAAGCGTAAGTGGAAGCGGAAGGTGTATCCTGCATCCATGATGCGTAGGAGTGCTAGGATTCGTACTGCCAAAAAATTCCATGATGACCTATGAAAGGAATCTTCTGGAATAGCAGAGGTCTTAAGGACTTGGCTAAACGTAGGTTTCTAGCGGAGGCATCTTTAGAGCACGGCCTAGACTTTATTGCACTCTCTGAAACTGGTAGGGATAATTTTGCGCCACAGTTTCTGAACACATTGTCGGGAGGAGTGGAGTTCGATTGGCATTGTCTTCCTCCAAGAGGGAGGTCCGGTGGCATCTTGCTTGGTGTGAGATGTGACTCCCTGGAAGTCCGGAGCGTTGTTATGGGTGACTTTGCGGTCAAATTTCGAGTCAGGTCTAAAGTAGATGGGTTTAACTAGGTTCTGGTGGCGGTCTATGGGGCCGCACAACCTGAGCTTAAACCGGAGTTTTTGGCTGACCTGGTTTGTATTTGCGGATCGGAGCAACTCCCCATTTTGGTTGGTGGGGACTTCAACATCATTAGGAGGAGGGATGAGAAAAATAATGATAACTTTGACGGCCGATGGTCTTTTATGTTTAATACCATCATCGAGAGTTTAGATGTGAGAGAGATCGAGCTTTCTGGTCGCCAATTCACCTGGGCTAACTCTTTACCCAATCCGACATATGAGAAGTTGGATCGGGTATTAGCGAGTGCCGAATGGGAACAGAAATTCCCTCTCGTTACGGTTCAGGCTCTCACGCGTGGGATTTCGGACCACGCGCCTTTGTTTGTAGACTCAGGTGAGCCAAGGCATGTGGGAAACAAAAATACCTTCTCTTTCGAAACGGCGTGGTTTGAATAAGAAGGTTTCCTGGATCTAGTAGCCAGGGAGTGGGCTACGGATACTGGGGGAAGATCGTCGGTCGAGAGATGGCAGAATAAGATCAGACATTTGAGGAGCTTTCTCCGGGGATGGGCCAAACACCTAAGTGGAGTTTATAAGATCGAAAAGGATAGACTCCTGGATCTTATACAATCCCTTGATGTTAAAGCTGAATCAACAATTCTGCAGGATGCTGAATTGTCTTGTAAGCTTGATGCGGAGAAGAGGTTGAAGGAACTTCTCCGCGAGGAAGAGCTGAAGTGGGCGCTCAGAGCAAAGGTTCGCAAAATAATCCAAGGGGATGCGAACACTCAATTCTTTCATCTTATTGCGAATGGCAAACACAGAAAGAAAAAAAATCTTTCAGCTCGAGCAAGATGAAGGCACCATTGTTGGTCACGATAATCTTAAGCTTTACATCACTGAGTATTATAAGCAGTTATTTGGACCACCGGAGGATAGCGCTATGTCTCTCGATGAGTCCAGGAATGAGGATGTGCCTCAACTAAGTGCTTCTGATAATGCTATCTTGGTTGCGCCGTTTACGGAAAAGGAGGTTTTTGATGCCATTTCTCAGATGGAGAACAATAAGGCTCCTGGGCCGGATGGGTTTCCGGCGGAGTTTTATAAAAAATGCTGGCATATTATCAAGGGGGATCTTTTACCCATGTTTCATGACCTTTTTGCTGGCCGGCTTCAATTATTTCACCTGAACTTTGGAACCATTACGTTGCTTCCAAAAAAAGAGACGCTATGAGGATTGAGCAGTTCGGCCTATCGCCTTTTGAATGTTAGCTTCAAATTTTTTACCAAGGTTGGGATGAATAGGCTCACACAGATTGCGCATTCTGTGGTGCAGCAATCCCAGACAGCTTTCATGCCGGATAGAAACATCCTAGAAGGGGTGGTGGTTTTGCATGAAACGCTCCATGAAATCCACTCAAAGAAACTAGATGGAGTTATTTTTAAAGTGGATTTCGAGAAAGCATACGACAAGGTTAAGTGGCCTTTCTTGCAACAAGCTTTGCGTATGAAAGGATTCGACGAGGTCTGGAGGAGACAGATCGAATCGTTTACGCAAAAGGGTAGTGTTGGCATTAAAGTGAATGACGACGTTGGTCATTACTTCCAGACACACAAGGGCTTGCGGCAAGGAGATCCGATGTCCCCTATTCTGTTCAACATAGTGGTGGACATGTTGGCAGTTCTGTTAGGGAGAGCCAAAGAGGCTGGCCAAGTAGGAGGCTTGGTGCCTCATCTAGTGGATGGAGGAATATCCATTCTGCAGTACGCTGATGACACTATCATCTTCATGGAGCATGACTTGGTAAAAGCGAGAAATATGAAGCTGTTGCTTTGTTTGTTTGAGCAATTGAGTGGGCTTAAAATTAACTTCCACAAAAGCGAGTTGTTCTGCTTTGGTAGAGCCAAAGAGGAACAAGAAGCCTACAATCAATTGTTTGGGTGTGGTTTGGGGAGCTGCCATTCACATACCTAGGAATTCCTATACATCACCGTAGGCTCACGAACAACGAGTGGAAGTGTATTGAAGATCGATTTGAGAAAAAGCTAAGTTGTTGGAAGGGTAAGCTCATGTCATATGGAGGCCGTTTAATTCTTATTAATTCGGTGCTGACAAGCATGCCTATGTTTCTTCTGTCTTTCTTTGAAGTCCCAATTGGTGTAAGGAAAAGACTGGACTTCTACCGATCGCGCTTCTTTTGGCAGGGAGACGAGCTAAAAAGAAAATACCGGTTAGCGAGGTGGGATATCATTTGTAGGCCAAAAGACCAAGGGGGTATGGGGATTGAAAATCTCGAGATTAAGAACCGATGCCTTCTTAGTAAGTGGTTGTGGAAGTTATCTTCAGGAACTGAAGCCACTTGGGCTCAGATCCTTCGCAATAAGTATCTTAAAACCAAAACTTTGTCTCAGGTCACGGTTAGACCGACGGATTCACCCTTTTGGAAAGGGCTAATGAAAGTTAAGCTTTCATTTTTTCAGAGGGCAAAGCATATAGTTGGGATTGGTGCCAGCACAAGATTCTGGGAGGATACTTGGCTTGGTGATACTCCCCTTGCAATCCAGTATCCGTCGTTGTATCGTGTGGTCCAAAGGCGCGATGCTCTGGTTGCAACGGTCTTTCGTTCGATACCACTTAATATGCAATTCAGAAGATCGTTAGTGGGCAATCGTTGGGAGCAGTGGCTACATCTAGTTAGGAGGCGATGCAGGTCCAACTTTCACAACAACCGATAAATTATTTGGAATCTCACTAGGTCGGGTGAATTCCTTTGTTAAATCAATGTATGTTGATGTTATTAATTGAGCTCGATTCCTACTTCCAAGCATGTGTGGGATGTCAAAGTTCCTTTAAAGATCAAGGTGTTTATGTGGTTTCTACACAAACAAGTTATCTTAACAAAGGACAATTTAACTAAGCGCAATTGGACAGGACCTACTAGGTGTAGTTTCTGTGATCAGGGTGAAACCATTAGACATCTATTCTTTGATTGCCCACTAGCTAGAATTCTTTGGACAACTGTTCATGTTGCTTTCAATATTCATCCCCCAAATTCGGTTAACATGTTGTTTGGAGCTTGGCTAAACAGGGTAGAGCCAGGGTTAGCAAAACACATTCGCGTGGGGGTGTGCACTTTAGTGTCGGCGCTTTGGAATTGCAGAAATGATCTTGTCTTTAACAGAACAACAAACATTCATGTTTTGCAGGTTATGTTCAGAGCTACGACACTTATCCGTTCCTGGTCGCTACTCACTCCGGACGGAGGCGAGGAGCTTTTGGTTCTGGTGCTATCCGATGGGAGGCGGTAGCTCGGGATATCTTCAGCCGGTTTGGATGGCGGTCATGTAATAGGATAGGCAATTAGTTTACCTGTCTATTGTTGAGCCAACCGGCTGTGGTTTATCCTTTGTTTGGCTAGCTTATGTATCTAGCCGTTGGGCTCTGTGTGAGCCTTTTAGATTACATTTTATTTTGCTACTTCTGAGACTTTGAGATTTTGTGGATGATTTATTATTAATAAGATGGCCGTATGCATCGTGCTGATGCAGAGACCGGGGATCTCCCCTTTTCGAAAAGAAAAAAACCGCTTTTGGTCCTCCAACACACCAATTTCATGTGGATAATGATCTACTCCCTCTATAAAGAAATATAAGAGCGTTAAGATCACTAAAGTAGTGATTTAGACGCTATTATATTTCTTTACTGAGGGAGTACTAGTGTTGATTTGGAGCATTGTATACAAGGTCTAGTTAATTAGTATACCATGACGTATAATTTTTGAACTATTTGATATTTTGACATCAAAATGCTTTTTATTGTAAGGTGGTCACCATAATATCCTTTACAGGAGTATCAACAATCTCTATGGGTGGATCTTCCATCCATCCCGCGCACAACTTCTAGCAACTTTGGCTAAATCATGGGCAGCACAAATTAGTCTCTCTAGGAGCATGCTCAAAAATAATATGTGGGAAATCACATGCAAGGTGATATATATATCATCAAAAACTGCCGCCAATAGACTGAAAGAGCGGCCTCCATTCTTCATTGTCTCTATCACATCGATATTGTCGGAGTTCACCTCTATGCGATTACATCCGACTGTAGTTGCCAAACTGTGACCAAATCGTAAGGCCGGTGCCTCAGCCATAAGCGCATCTCCGCACCAATCGATTTTCCCATTTCCTGCCGCGACGAATCTGCCATTCAAATCTCTGATGACAGCGTCATACGAGCCCTTGAGTAACTTGATAGTTTTTTCTCACAGTTTTGTTCAATCTAGTTGGCAATTATAGAGGTAACATTAATGTAATAAAAATGTAGCTTTTTATTGCCAAACATATGTTTTTATCCGACGCCAGGATGATTTGATTTGATTTGTATATTAAAATTTTGGTTGTGTTGTGGCGAGATGAGATGAATGCACGACTCCCGCTGAATGTGAGCCAAAGCGGCAGCAAGTTGTTGTCAACTTGTCATCAGCATTCAGCATGCACACCATTAACAGCAGGGCCGATAGCACGATGGAAATTGCACCGCACCATAAGGTTTAGTGTCGCACGTCCACATGTTATGATTCTCATTTTTTTTCTACAATATGGCCATAGTATTATTCGCCCCTCTCATGCTTAAATTCTGGCTTCGCCCATGGCAGTTTATACATTTTTGTATGGATTCGGTATGTTTTGAAGCTAACTGGGAATGACTTGTGTCAAGACTTTTCTTACACTTCGTCCGCCATTAATCCAGCAGCCTATGGTGAAATTTATTTGCTAACAAAACTTCCAAATATATGCGCATGGGACTTTCCTCGCATATTGATATATTTTTAACATCACATTTTGTTTACCTAGCTGACACTTTGTATGAATTGCTGAATATCTATGTCTGCAATGACCTTGTTTGGCAATACGTCAAGATATTCTGTGTCAATGACCCAAAGAAAAATTCCATATGAGTATAAAAGGGACTTCAAGAAAAGGGACCCAAATGGAATTTTAGATCTTATAAACATCAAGAAAAAAATAGCCAGTACAACAAGCAGACAACTGGACGTAGAACGAACGGAAAAAAAAAAGTACATTCGAAACAAGCAGACAACTCGCCATACCGGAGCCCGATGCCTCACCATCATGGGTGCCCTTGGACCTCTTCGGCACCTGCGGTGCTCCTCCTCCCACGGTCTTTGTGGTTAAGGAAAATAAATACTTGGGACTGTTATATAAAATGCTGGTTGTGGAAGGTATATAAATAAAGTATGGAAAAAATCAAGGCTTTTAGGTATGTCAGACAGATTTAAATAAAATTTCTCTTAAATGGCGATCCTTCAAGATGTTCAAAATTCATAGCCCAAGCGTTCCTCAGAAGTTGCAAAGAAAGTGTCCTTTGATGTGCACAAGAGTGGGCCGACCCATATAAAAAAAATTCAAGGAAAATTCTTTTGTGGCACCGGTAGAAGGACTTGTGAGTGAAGGCCTTTTAAAGAAGAGCAATCTTTGGGGGACGTGGCTATTCTAATCCTGAGCTCATGTGAGCTCGGATGAACAATAAAATCAAAAATTAGAAAAAAAAACGGTATTTTTTGTGAAATATTGACAAATGTTTTTTTGGCTTATAAAATTTCATCACCAGATCACAATGATTGATTTTTTTGCCATGTTTTCCACGAATGCCGTTACATGATGAAATTTTGTAAGCTATCAAAACATTTGTTAATGTTTCACACAAAGAAAATCAGATTTTTTTTAACTTTTTTTCTATTTTTTACTGTTCACACGAGCTCGGGATTAGAACAACACTTTCACATCTTTGACGGACTTTACTCTTATACATTGAGTCATTTATGGCGATCGAAGAAGAACTTTCGAGCATACAACATTCCTTTTGGGATTTTTATCTTTTACGGCGACTCCTTTTGTGGCATTGCTAGAAGAGCGTTGCGTGCATGCTTATTGTTGTGTCCTCAGCGTCCGTGTGTGCTGCTGTGTGTGCGCGTGCGTGCGTGCCCCAGCGTCGCCGAGTCGTTGTGGTGCGTGTGTGCTACTATGTTGTGTGCGCCCTGTCTTCCAAAAACCGGTTGCATATTATGCGCTACTACCAGGAAGCGGATTTTTCCTAATTCGGCGCACACACTCACCACGCCAGGGCGGCGGCAGCTTGGGAGCGCATGAACTCAGCAGTACGCATGCTCTCTCCCTGTATGTATCTGCCTCTTGATCAGGAAAGTGGAGGAAGAGGGAGCAAGCAAGGAGAGCCAAACCTACCGTGGAATACGATACTCCGAGCAGGAGACGACGACGTAGGAGAAGCTGCGCTGGTCACGGCGGGGGCGCGCTCCCCCTTGTGCGCGTAGGGGCACGCCGTCCAGTCATGGTTGCATGGCTGCGGGCACCGCCGCAGCTTGTACTCTTACAACCAGAAGTCATCAACATTTAGTCTAAATCATCCCGTCCTCAACATTCTTTCACAGCCATGGCCTAGCTACATATATTGTCCATGAGGTTCTAGTTTTAATCAGTATGGTTAATCTGTTGGAGAGTTTGTTGTGTTTGATCAAGGACGCCAGGGAACTGGACATGTATAACATGGTGGTGCAAGCGAATGGCGGCGTGGCATACTAGCTAGTCGACTCGATGACATGGGGGGCGTGGGCGCACGAGGGGCACCCGCTGTGGGCATCCATGTTGGCAAAATATGTAGCTAGACATGGTTGTGAAAGAATATTGAGGATAGGCGACTTAGACTAAAAGCTCTCGGCAATATATGTAGCCATCCATGGCTCTGAATTAATGCTGAGGATGGGGGAATGGTTTAGCTCTACAAACCATGCAAGGTTGCTGTGTATGGAGATGTGTGATATGCGTCTGCGTGCTCGTGGATATATATAGCTCTACCAGGTGCAGTGCTTTGCCTTAGGTGAGTCGGCTATTTTTTCTTGTACCCATTATATTTCTTTTTGCTGTAAAGATAATGAGGACGTTTTGGTGTTTGTACATTCTCTAGTAAGGCTCCCTAACTGACTACTAGATTTTGGGCCCTTTCTCCCTCGGAAAGTAGACTTTTTGTGAGGGGCTAGGTTATTCATGTTGTTTTGTGATGGCAGGGATGAGCTATTTGGCTGTTGCCAATGTGATAAAATGAGTTGTGCATACTGTGGGTGTTTATGTAGCCCTTGGTGTGGTCGATCATCTCGAGCAAGGGTGCATTTGGGTGTCTACAAGCCGTTTGGTCTAAACTCATAAAAAATGTCTTTCTACTAGGTTCAAGTGAGATCTCTCTACTCAATTTGGCAACTAAACATATTATTAATTATTTCCTCATAAGGTGCAATGAACTTCATTACCCCTTAATTCATCACCACAATTCAGCGAGCACCTCTACTTCCTCCTATAAAAGTTCCATTCTTGCCGTTGTAACCCTGTTTTGTGCTGATAAAGCATCACACTTGTCCAGTCTTGTCTCCATGTACGCCGCTTGACCACGGCAATACAAAGAGCTACACATCACCAATTTTTTTTTTTTTTTGAAACAAATAAGGTGGAAAGAAGAGGAGATGGATACGGGTTCAGAATCTGACATAGTCTGTATTAGTGCTAACCCATGTAAACACGCAAAGAAACATATGATTTCACGCGCCGGCAACTAGTTGGCATCGACAAAAAAGGTAGCATTATAAAAATGTAAATTTTATTGCTTTTTTCTGTTGTTTATTTATCTTATAAAATGCTCTTTTGTCAGCACCTGCATATGAAAGGAAGAGGATCACTTTAGCTACCAGACAATACATTATCCCTGGTAAGAAACTATTTATCGCATTTAAACAAGATGAGCTCAGTGAACATTAGTTGCCCGCTAAATTCAATAGGAATACGAGGACATGGGCATATAGATGAGCCCTGTTCGGAAAGAAGGTGACGCTATGCCCACTTAATTTCCATTACGTATTATGTTTGTACCATGAGGAAGACGTTTGCAACGACTGGCCAACGGATGGTAATACCTTTAAAATTATTAGGTTGTTTTTATAGTCCTATATATACCATTTCCATACTACATAGTGATCCACTGATCTATGTATCAAGTAGTACTCCGTTGAATAATGTAAGACGTTTTTCAAAGATAAGATAGCTTGCAAAAACGTCTTATAGCGCCTCGTCGTCCTCGAAACGCCTCGGTTTCCTGTGTGGAATCAATGGCAAGGCTGCCGCCGGTCAGCCTTGCCATTGATTCCTCATCGCGGGCGGCGCATCACGGGCGGCGCGGCGACGCCTCCCCTCCCGCCACGCGTACACACGGCGCTGGGCTATAAAAACCAATGCCTCCCCCTCGCCTCTGGCCACACCAGCCCACAGCCGCCCACCGATTGCCGCCGAGCTCTGCCTCTCTCCCTGTGCGCAGCCGCCCGCCGACGTTTCTTCCCTCCCCTCTCTCCC
Source organism: Aegilops speltoides (assembly GCA_021437245.1). Taxonomy (NCBI): domain Eukaryota; kingdom Viridiplantae; phylum Streptophyta; class Magnoliopsida; order Poales; family Poaceae; genus Aegilops; species Aegilops speltoides. Next base: position 22,296 of record JAHHZJ010000869.1, read on the forward strand.
AAGCCCATCCGATGGCCGCGCGATTCCCCGGCGACGCGGCGGCAGCCAACGGCTTTGGCCATCGACGTTGCTCGCTCCATGAGTGGGAGGCCTGACTGCTCTTCGAGGCGAACATCCCTGTAAGTGCATCTAGTGCCACCCCTAGTTGGTTTTGGAGTATTGACGACAAACCTGGTTGAGGGAATAATGTGTTTGTGAGAATTGCAGGATAACACAGGTAGTAGTCCCTCATTGATTCGGTTTACCTACCGGAGATGACCCCTAAAAATGTGTGAAGACATTGAAGACGATGGTGTTCTGTAAAGCTATTCACGTTGAAGACTATGACATGAGAAGATATCGAGTGAAGACTATGGAGCGCGAAGACTTAGTTGTTTCGTTGTTTCCTTTTCTTCTTTGTTGAGTCATAGGAACCACCGCACTGTTAAGTGGGGTCCAAGTGAACAAAGTCAGAGTGACTGAAGTGATGCTCAACCAAATCCTATGTCTTCGAGTGAAGACAATGAGAGCAAATCTTATCCATAGTCGGATGAGTCAGCTTTACTTGTAGCCCAAGTCAAGCTGCCGCGTGTGTTTGAAATCTGACCGTTGCGACACGTGTCAGTTCCTTAGTGACCCAGGGTCATTTCGGACAAATCAGGTCGGGTTGCCCAGTGGCTATAAATAGCCCACACCCTACACCATAAATTGATGGCTGCTCAGAGTTAGTACACGGCTTTTGTCGTTTGAGAGCAACCCACCGCCGAAGCTTTTGAGAGAGATTCCTTGCGAGGACAAAATCCAAACCACCAAGAGCCCAAAGAGTGTTTGGCATCACTGAAGTCTTTCTGTCCGCGTGATCTGAAGGCTTGTTACACTTGAGGACTGTGAATCCTCCAGCCGGTTAGGCGTCATATTCTGAGCATCCAAGAGTCATTGTGGATTGCCGGTGAATGAAGTCTGTGAAGGTTTGGAAGTCTACCTTGAAGACTTACCAGAGTGATTGGGCGGGGACTAGGTGTCCTTAGCTCAAGGGGAATAAGGTGAAGATGCGGTCTTCTGAGTTGAATCTCAGCCTCCCTAACCAGACGTACAGTTGTCACAACAACTGGAACTGGTCGAACAAATCTCTGTCCTCCCGAAGCTACTGGTTCTATCTCTCACTTCTCTTTACTTACAGTTTGTCTTCGTGAAGTCATTGCCTGCTTGCTTTATCTGTTTGACTTCACTGTGTGCCTACTTGTTCTGATTGGCTTCATACTATCTTCCATCTTGATCCATACTGCCTAGCTGCGGATAGTCTTTGTCCTTTCACTTCATTGAATACTTGACTATGGCTTGTCTAGTGTAGTCTACCTTCTGCTGCATACGAATAGGGTTATTTCTATAGTTTGTCTTTGAAACTCCCATGTTTTGAAGACTTTCATAAAAATCACCTATTCCCCCCCCTCTTGTCGATAACTAGCCCTTTCAACTGGTATCAGAGCAAGGTACTCCCTTATTCTGTGTGATTCGGTTTAACCACTGGAGTTTTAGCTATGTCAACTGCAGGGATAATCAAAGTATCCGCTGCGTGCCCCATCTTCGATGGCACTGAATATCCCTACTGGAAGAATAGGATGCGCATGCATCTTGAAGCCATTGATGTCGATCTATGGTATGTCGTCAAGAACGGCGTCCCCAAGACTGGTGAAGGTGTCACCCCTACTGATGTCAAGAAGTTCATTCAACTGGACTCTACCGCCAAGAACATCATCTGTGGTCATCTGACCAAAGGACATTATGGCCGTGTAAGTGCTCTGGAAACATCGAAGCTAGTTTGGGACTGGCTCTCCAAGGTCAATGAAGGCGTCTCAACTCAGCGAGATTAACGGATCAGTACTCTCTATAACCTGTTCAACCGCTTCAAGAGACACGACAATGAGAACGTCCAGCTCACATTTGATCGCCTCACTGATATCACAAATGAGCTCCAAGCACTCGGCGCCACTGAGATTACCAAGCATGAAATAGTGAAGACACTACTGTGATCTCTTGACAGCTCATTTGACACCTTAGCCCTGATGATACAAGAACGCCCTGACTTCAAGACACTCGATCCGTCTGACATACTTGAGAGGCTCAACACACATGAGTACCAGCTATCTGAGAAACGAGATATCTATGGCCCCAACTATGGCCGAACTCGCGCTTTGAAGGCAAAGGCTGCTACTTCCTCATCTGAAGAGGAATCTGACTGCAGTTCTGGTGATCCTGAAGACATTGGAAAGGAGCTTTCTATGCTTGTGAAGAAGTACCAGAAATTCACCAAGAAGAAAGGCTTCAGAAAGTCTTCACGATCCAGCTCAAGGAATGATGAAGCTTCTACCTATGACCACAAGAAGTGAACCTGCCACAAGTGCAAGAAACCTGGTCACTACATCTCTGAGTGTCCACAGTGGGACAATGAGAAGAAGAAGAAGAGCAAAGAATATGATTCTGATGACAAGAAGAAGAAGAAATCCTCAAAGTCTTCTTCCAAGTCTTAATCACACAAGAAGAGCTCATCTGGCAAGGCTCGTGCTTTTGTTGGCAAGGAAATGGATTTAGAGGAGGAGTCTGCTTCTGACGAGGCGGAGGTGGAGTCTGAGGAGGAGTCTGACTCTGGTCTTGCGAGTTTGGCTCTAGGTACAGCCTACGTCGCCAAGTCCATCTTCAACACTGAAGACAATATAGCTCCGCCACCAACGTTGATGATAATGACAAGGACGACTCGCCTCCCACCTACTGCTTCATGGCATGTGGTGCCAAGGTAAAATCACGCGATGCTTACTTTCAAACATCTTGTGAAGATGACTCTGATGGTGAATCCAAACCTAGTTACAAAACACTTGCTAAAATTGCAGCTGAACAATAGAAAGCTATGGAACATACTCAAAAACTGTTAGACAAAAGCGATGACCTATTGGACGCGGAAATGACCAAGTCTCAGTCCTTAATTGATGACATTAAAAATCTTCATGTTAAGTACCAGGAACTTGAAGGTCGACATGAATCTCTCTCAACTTCTCATGAAAAGCTTTCCCATGATTATCTTCAAAGGAAGCAGGAACTTGAGAAATTGAGATCGGCTCATGAAGATCTTCAAAAGGAGAACGAGTCACTTCGCGCTCAATGGATCAGTCCCGCTCAGGAAGGATTTGAACCACCATGTCTAAAATGCATTGAGCTTGATAACACCGCCTCTGTTGCTGAATGTTCTACTGCTACTACTGTTGCAATATCTTCAACTGCTGATGTGGTAACTAACCCCTCTGCTGAGGATACCACTACTATTGCTGATGAGAATGCTAGGTTGAAGACACTGCTTGAGACAGGGATGTACAAAAGTCTCAAAGGGCATCAGACTTTATGTGATGTCCTCAAAAGCAGATTCTGAACCGAAACCCTAGGAAAGAGGGTGTTGGGTTCGAGAGGAAAATGAATGTTGATGGGTCGTACTGGAAGCCTGAGCAGTATCCCAAAACCACATGGGTTGTTGCAAAGAAACCTTCAGTAGATCCATCCACCTTATCTGGTTTCACTTGTGCTAAACCTATTATCATTGATGAATCCTTTGATGCAAACTATGAACTGTTTAAGAACCAGAATGGCAAAGTGTTTGCCAGGTATATTGGTACTACTTGCAGGAATGGGCCACCTATGAAGAAGATATGGGTACCCAAAAGTTGTCTTGAGAATCTTCCAGTGAATGTCATCATGACACCACCTGTGAAGAAGACAAACCCCATACCAAAGGCTTCATATGGTCCAAAAGCTTCGTATAGACTGAGGACTCATCTGATTCACCCTAACGTCAATGTTTTGCAGGGAAATCATACTCAGACCCATGAATATGAGTGTGTTTCCTTGAACCGCTATGTTCATAGAACTAAGAACTTTTCTGCTTATTCCTATGAGTATTATTCACCTCCTACAAGGCTATTTACTAGGGCTCCAAAGCCGAAGTTCTCAGATGCTGCACTTAGACTCATTGCTTCTAAGCCAGCCCTGAAAATGTGGGTGGTTAAGAAAACTTAACTCTCTTTTGCAGGGAAAGGTCTCCAGCCGGAAATCAAAGGCGTCAAAAACTAATGCTGGGACCTTAAACATCTTGTGGGGCGCAAGTTAAAATGTCCAAATGGTCTTACAATGTATTTCGTTCCGGGATTCCTTGACACTCATCCTATCTATCCTAACAAAGATCTGAATTTCCATGTTCCACTTGTTCGTCAAATGTTTATGCTTCACAACTCGCTTGCTGAAGCCTATCCCCCAAACTGCACTGTAGGCTATGACACCTCGTGCTTCAGAATGGACTATGGACAGTGGATGCACTAACCACATGACTGGCGATCGAAGTCTTCTGATGGATTCAATGGTACGTCCATCAGACAAGAGTCAGACCACATTTGCTGACATTGGTAAAAGCAAGGTATTGGGTCTAGGTAGAGTTGCAATATCAAGGGATTAGCACATGGACAAAGTGATGCTTGTTGAATCCCTTGGTTTCAACTTAATGTCTGTCTCAATGCTTTGTGACTTAAACATGATTGTGCTATTTGGAAAATATCGATGCCTTGTACTAATGGAATCTGACAAGTCTCTAGTCTTTGAAGGGTATCGGAAAGATGATCTGTATATGGTAGATTTCTCAGCAGGACCATAGATGGCCGTATGTCTGATACGTCTCCAACGTATCTATAATTTTTGACTGCTCCATGCTACTTTTATCTACTGTTTTGGACTATATTGAGCTTTATTTTCCACTTTTATATTATTTTTGGGACTAACCTATTAACCGGAGGCCCAGCCCAGAATTGCTGTTTTTTTGCCTATTTCAGTGTTTCGAAGAAACGGAATATCAAACGGAATGAAACCTTCGGGAACGTGATTTTCTCACCGAGCGTGATCCAGAGACTTGGACCTGCTCCAAGGAACAAAGAGTCGATCACGAGGTGGGCGCCCCCTAGGGCGCGCCCCCCTGCCTCGTGGCCCCCCTGTTGCTCCACCGACGTACTTCTTCCTCCTATATATACCTACATACCCCCAAACGATCAGACCAGGAGCCAAAAACCTAATTCCACCGCCGCAACCTTCTGTATCCACGAGATCCCATCTTGGGGCCTATTCCAGAGCTCCGCCGGAGGGGGCATCCACCACGGAGGGCTTCTACATCAACACCATAGCCCCTCCGATGAAGTGTGAGTAGTTTACATCAGACCATCGGGTCCATAGCTAGTAGCTAGATGGCTTCTTCTCTCTTTTTGGATCTCAATACAATGTTCTCCCCCTCTCTCGTGGAGATCTATTCGATGTAACCTTCTTTTTGCGGTGTGTTTGTTGAGACCAATGAATTGTGGGTTTATGATCCAGCTTATCTATGAATAATATTTGAATCTTCTTTGAATTCTTTTATGTATGATTGAGTTATCTTTGCAAGTCTCTTCGAATTATCCGTTTGGTTTGGCCAACTAAATTGGTAGTTCTTGCAATGGGAGAAGTGCTTAGCTTTGGGTTCAATCTTGCGGTGTCCTTTCCCGATGTGATGTAAAGGCGCAAGGCACGCATTGTATTGTTGCCATCGAGGATAACAAGATGGTTTTTATCATATTGCATGAATTTATCCTCTACATCATGTCATCTTGCTTAAGGCGTTACTGTTTTTAACTTAATACTCTAGATGCATCTTTGGATAGCGGTCGATGAGTGGAGTAATAGTAGTAGATGCGAGAATCGTTTGATCTACTTGTCTTGGACGTGATGCCTATATACATGATCATACCTAGATATACTCATAATTATGCTCAATTCATCAATTGCTCAACAGTAATTTGTTCACCCAAGTAGAATATCTATGCTCTTGAGAGAAGCCACTAGTGAAACCTATGGCCCCCGGGTCTATTCTCATCATATCAATCTCCATTACTTTATTACTTGCTTTGTTTTTACTTTGCCTTTTTCTTTTCACTTTGCATCTATATATCAAAAGTACCAAAAATATTATTTATCATCTCTATCAGATCTCACTCTCGTAAGTGACCGTGAAGGGATTGACAACCCCTAATCGCGTTGGTTTCGAGGAGCTATCGTTTTGTGTAGGTATGAGGGACTTGTGCGTGGTCTCCTACTGGATTGATACCTTGGTTCTCAAAAACTGAGGGAAATACTTACGCTACTTTGCTACATCATCCTCTCCTCTTCGGGGAAATCCAACGCAGTGCTCAAGAGGTAGCAAGAAGAATTTATGGCGCCGTTGCCGGGGAGGCTCACGCAAGAGCAAGTCAACCATACCAACTATCCATCACAATCCCTATCTCTTGCATTACATTATTCGCCATTTGCCTCTCGTTTTCCTCTCCTCCACTTCACCCTTGCCGTTTTATTCGCCCTCTCTTTCCCAATCTCCTCCTCTTTTTCCCGTTTGCCTTTTCCCGTTGCCTTTCTGTTTGCTTGTGTGTTGGATTACTTGTTGCCATGGCGCAAGATAATACCAAATTGTGTGACTTATCAAATACCAATAATAATGATTTCCTTAGTACTCCGATTGCTCCTCTGAATAATGATAAGTCTTGTGAAATCAATATCGCTTTGCTGAATCTTGTTATGAAAGATCAATTCGCCGGCCTTCGTAGTGAAGATGCCGCTACTCATCTAAACAATTTTGTTCATTTGTGTGAAATGCAAAAGAAGAAAGATACGGATAACAATATTGTCAAATTGAAGTTATTTCCGTTTTCACTTAGAGATCGTGCTAAAGTTTGGTTTTTGTCTTTGCCTAAAAATAGTATTTATTCTTGGAACAAGTGCAAAGATGCTTTTATCTCTAAGTATTTTCCTCCTGCTAAGATCATCACTCTTAGGAACGATATTATGAATTTTAAACAACTTGATCATGAGCATGTTGCCCAATCTTGGGAAAGAATGAAATTGATGCTTCACAATTGCCCTACTCATGGTTTGAATTTATGGATGATCATACAAAAATTTTATGCCGGATTGAATTTTGCTTCTAGAAATCTTTTAGATTCGCCATGGAGGCACGTTTATGGAAATTACGTTAGGAGATGCTACAAAATTGCTTGATAATATTATGGCTAATTATTCTCAATGGCACACCGAAAGATCTTCTAGTAAAAAAGTGCATGCTATAGAAGAAATCAATGTTTTGAGTGAAAAGATGGATGAACTTATGAAGATGTTTGCTACTAAAAATACTTCTCTTGATTCCAATGATATGCCCTTGTCTACTTTGATTGAGAATAATAATGAATCTATGGATGTGAATTTTGTTGGTAGGAATAGTTTTGGAAACAACGCGTATAGAGGGAATTCTAATCCTAGGCCTTATCCTAGTAATCCTTCTAACAATTATGGAAATTCCTACAACAACTCTTATGGAAATTTTAATAAGATGCCCTCTGAATTTGAGAGTAGTGTTAAAGAGTTTATGAATTCACAAAAGAATTTTAATGCTTTTCTTGAAGAGAAATTGCTTAAAGTTGATGATTTGGCTAGGAACATTGATAGAATTTCTCTTGAAATTGATTCTTTAAAGCTTAGATCTATTCCTCCTAAGCGTGATATCAATGAGTCTCTCAAAGCCATGAGAATTTCCATTGGATGAGTGCAAAGAAAGAACCGCTAGGATGCATGCTTCCAAAGATGCCTTTATTAAAGCGTGTTCTTCCAATTCCTATGAAAATCAAGATGAAGATCTAAAAGTTATTGATGTGTCCCCCATTAAATCTTTGTTTTGCAATATGAATCTTGATGAAACTGAATATGATCTTTCTTTACCTAGAAGGCGTTCTAAGAATTCGGAGTTTCTAGATCTTGATGATGAAATCGATAAAAGTGGGATTGATAGAAATAAAAACCTAGATGTTGCTAAACCCACTATTTTGGATCTCAAGGAATTTAATTATGAAAATTGCTCTTTAATTGATTGTATTTCCTTGTTGCAATCCGTGCTAGATTCTCCTCATGCTTATAGTCAAAATAATGCCTTTAACGAACACATTGTTGATGCCTTGATGCAATCCTATGAAGAAAAACTTGAGTTGAAAGTTTCTATCCCTAGAAAACTCTATGATGAGTGGGAACCTACTATTAAAATTAAGATTATGAATTTCATGCTTTATGTGATTTGGGTGCTAGTGTCTCTACTATTCCCAAAACTTTGTGTGATTTGCTAGATTTCCGTGACTTTGATGACTGCTCTCTAAACTTGCATCTTGCGGATTCCACTATTAAAAAGCCTATGGGAAGAATTAATGATGTTCTTATTGTTGCAAATAGGAATTATGTGCCCGTAAATTTTATCGTTCTTGATATAGATTGCAATCCTTCATGTCCTATTATTCTTGGTACACCTTTCCTTAGAACGATTGGAACACTTCCCTAGAAAAAAATAAAATTACCATATGAATTTATCATGAGAGCCACTTATGGATTGCCTACCAAAGATGGCAATACCTAGATCTATCCTCGCTTTTATGCCTAGCTAGGGGCGTTAAACGATAGCGCTTGTTGGGAGGCAACCCAATTTAATTTTTGATTAGTGTTTGTGCCAGGTAGAACCTATAGGATAACCTACGATGATAGTTGATTTGATTCTGCTAAAAAACAGAAACTTTGCGCGCATGAATATACTTTTGTTAAATCACAGAAATGTGATTTTGCGTTGATTCTGTTTGATGCTGTTCAATAAACAAATTGTCCAGGACTTCCTATTTTGGTAGGATTTTTAGAGTTCCAGAAGTTTGCGTTAGTCACAGATTGCTACCGACTGTTCTGTTTTTGACAGATTCTGTTTTGCGTGTGTTGTTTGCTTATTTTGATGAATCTATGGCTAGTAAAATAGTTTATAATCCATAGAGAAGTTGGAATACAGTAGGTTTAACACCAATATAAATAAAGAATTAGTTCATTACAGTACCTTTAAGTAGTTTTTTGTTTTCTTTCTTTAACGGAGCTCACGAGATTTCTATTGAGTTTTGTGTTGTGAAGTTTTCAAGTTTTGGATGAATTCTTTTGATGGATTATGAAACAAGGAGTGACAAGAGCCTAAGCTTGGGGATGCCCATGGCACCCCCAAGATAATCCAAGGACACCAAAAAGTCAAAGCTTGGGGATGCCCCGGAAGGCATCCCCTCTTTTGTCTACTTCCATCGGTACTTGGAGCTATATTTTTATTCACCACATGATATGTGTTTTGCTTGGAGCGTCTTGTATTATTTGCGTATTTGCTTGTTAGTTTACCATAATCATCCTTGCTGTACACACCTTTTGAGAGAGCCATACATGAATTGGAATTTTCTAGAATACTCTATGTGCTTCACTTATATCTTTTGAGCTGGATAGTTTTGCTCATAGTGCTTCACTTATATCTTTTGAGCTTGATAATTTTTGCTCTAGTGCTTCACTTAGATCTTTTAGAGAACGGTGGTGGATTTGTTTTAAAGAAACTATTGATCTCTCATGCTTCACTGAGATTATTTTGAGAGTCGTTAATAGCATGGTAATTTGCTTAATATTAATATACTTGGTATTCAAGATATGTGAAACTTTCTTTTGAGTGCGTTGAATACTAAGATAAGTTTGATGCTTGATAATTGTTTTGAGATATGCAGGTGATAATATCAAAGTCGTGCTAGTTGAGTAATTGTGAATTTGAGAAATGCTTGTGTTGAAGTTTGCAAGTCCCGTAGCATGCACGTATGGTTGAAGTTGTGCAACAAATTTGAAACATGAAGTGTACCTGGCTTGTGCATCCTTATGAGTGGCGGTCGGGGACGAGCGATGGTCTTTTCCTACCAATCTTTCCCCCTAGGAGCATGCGCGTATGTAAGTGCATCTAGTGCCACCCCTAGTTGGTTTTGGAGTATTGACGACAAAGTTGGTTGAGGGACTGATGTGTTTGTGAGAATTGTAGGATAACACAGGTAGTGTCCCTCACTGATTCGGTTTACCTAACGGAGATGACCCCTAAAAATGTATGAAGACATTGAAGACAATGGTGGTATGAGAAGATATTCATATTGAAGACTATGACATGAGAAGACAATGTGTGAAGACTTTGGAGCCTTGAAGACCTGTGTGGCTTCATTGTTTTTTTCTTCTTTGTTGAGTCATAGGAACCACCGTCTTTGTTAAGTGGGGTCCAAGTGAACTAAGTCGAGTGGTCAAGTGATGCTCAACTTAAATCCTATGTCTTCGAGCCAAGAGAATGAGAGCAAATCTTATCCAGAGCTGGATGAGTCAGCTTTGCTTGTAGCCCAAGTAATGTTGCCGTGTGTGTTTGAAATCTGACCGTTGGAACATGTGTCAGTTCCTCAGTGACCCAGGGTCATTTTGGACAAATCAGGTCGGGTTGCCTAGTGGCTATAAATAGCCCACCCCCTACACCATAAATTGGTGGCTGCTCAGAGTTCGTACACGGCTTTTGTCGTTTGAGGGCAACCCACCTCGAAGCATTTGAGAGAGAGAGAAATCCTTGCGAGGACAAAGCCTAAACACCCAGAGCCAAAGAGTGTTAGGCATCACCAAGTCTTTACATCTGTGTGACACAAGACTTATTACACTTGAGGACTGTGAATCCTCTAGCGGTTAGGCGTCGCGTTCTCGAGCATCCAAGAGTCATTGTGGATTGCGGTGAGCGAAGTCTGTGAAGGTTTGGAAGTCTCCTTGAAGACTTACAGAGTGATTGGGCGAGGACTGGGTGTCCTTAGCTCAAGGGAATAAGGTGAAGAGACAGTCTTGAGTTAAATCTCAGCCTCCCTAACTGGGCGTATAGTTGTCACAAAGACAATTGAACTGGTCCAACAAATCTTGTGTCTTCAACAAGCAACTGGTTCTATCCCTTCCCATCCTTACTTTAGTTTGTCTTCGTGAAGTCATTGCCTATCTGTGTATCTGTTTGACTTCATTGCTTGACTACTATTGTTGATTGGCTTCACACTGTCTTCCATCTTGATCCTTACTACCTAACTGCTATTCGTCCTGTACTTTCACATTATTACATACTTGACTATGGCTTGTTCAGGGTAGTTTATCTTCCGCTGCATATCAATTAGGTTATTTCTATTGTTTGTCTTTGAAACTTCCAAGTTTTGAAGACTTCCATAAATATCGCCTATTCACCCCCCCTCTAGTCGATACTAGCACTTTCAATTGGTATCAGAGCAAGGTACTCCTTGTTACGAGTGATTGATTTAACCACCTGGAGTTTCAGCTATGTCGACTGCAGGGATAATCAAGGTCTCCGCTGCTTGCCCCATGTTCGATGGAACTGAATATCCCTACTGGAAGAATAAGATGCGCATGCATCTTGAAGCCATTGATGTCGACCTACGGTATGTCGTCAAGAATGGCGTTCCCAAAACTGGTGAAGGTGTCACCCCATCGATGTCAAGAAGTTCATCCAAGCTGGACTCTCTGCAAAGAACATCATCGTGGTCATCGACCAAAGGACAGTATGGCCGTGTGAGTGCTCTGGAAACGTCGAAGCTGGTCTGGGACTGGCTATCCAAGGTCAACGAAGGCGTCTCAACCCAGAGAGATCAAGGAATTAGTGTTCTTCGCAACCTCTTCAACCGCTTCAAGAGAAACGACAATGAAAATGTCTAGCTTACGTTTGATCGCCTCACTGATATCACAAATGAACTTCAAGCTCTTGGCGCAACTGAGATCACCAAGCATGAAATCATCAAGACACTGCTGAGATCACTTGATAGCTCCTTTGACACCCTTGCCCTCATGATACAAGAACGTCCTGATTTCAAGACACTCGATCCGTCTGATATACTTGAAAGGCTCAACACACATGAGTTCCAGCTATCTGAGAAAAGAGATATCTATGGCCCAAACTATGGCCGAACTCGTGCTTTGAAGGCAAAAGTTGCTTCCTCATCTGAAGAAGAATCATTGCATTCGAAGATCCGAAGACATTGGAAGGAACTTGCTATGCTTGTGAAGAAGTTCCAGAAATTCACAAAGAATAAAGGCTTCAGGAAGTCTTCACGATCCAGCACAAGGAATGATGAAGCTTCCACACATGATCACAAGAAGAGAACCTGCCACAAGTGCAAGAAACCTGGTCACTACATATCTGAGTGTCCACAGTGGGAAAATGAGAAGAAGAAGAAGAAAAGCAAGGAATATGATTCCGACGACAAGAAGAAGAAGAAATCCTCAAAGTCTTCTAAGTCTTCTTCCAAGTCTTCATCATACAAGAAGAGCTCATCTGGAAAGGCTCGTGCTTTTGTTGGCAAGGAAATGGATTCAGAGGAGGAGTCGGCTTTGGAGGAGGCGGAGGTGGAGTCTGACCCTGGCGTTGCAAGTCTAGCTCTAGCCACAGCCTATGTCGCCAAGTCCATCTTCAACACTGAAGACAATGACTTCCACAGCAGCGCTGAAGCTAATGACAAAGACGATCCTACTCCCACCTACTACTTCATGGCATGTGGTGCCAAGGTAAAATCACGCGATGCTTACTTTCAAACTTCAAGTGAAGATGACTCTGATTGTGAATCCAAACCCAGCTACAAAACACTTGCTAAAATTGCAACTGAGCAACAAAAGGCTATGGAACATACTCAAAAACTGTTAGACAAAAGCGATGACCTGTTGGATGCTGAAATGACACGTTCACAGTCCTTAGTTGATGACATAAAAAATCTTCATGCTAAGTACCAAGAACTTGAAGGTCGTCATGAATCGCTCTCAACTACTTATGAAAGGCTCTCCTATGATTATCTTCAAAGGAAACAAGAGCTTGAGAAATTGAAAGCGGCTCATGAAGATCTTCAAAAGGTGAATGAGTCACCGCACCCAATGATCAGTTCCGCTCGGGAAGGATTTGAACCACCATGTCTAAAATGCATTGGCGTGATAATGCTACATCTGTTCTTGAATGTTCCTTCGCTGCTACTGTTTCATTGTCTTCACCTACTGATGTGGTCACTAACCCTCTGCAAAGGATACCACCGTTGTTGCTAATGAAAATGCTATGTTGAAGACATTGCTTGAAACAGGATGTACAAAAGTTTGAAGGGACATCGGACTCTGCGATGTCCTCAAAAGCGGTCTGAACCGAAACCCTAGGAAAGAGGGTGTTGGGTTGAAAGGAAAATGAATGTTGATGGCTCGTCGAAGCCCGAGCGGTACCCAAAACCACATGGGTTGCTGCAAAGGAACCTTCAGTAGATCCATCCACCTTATCTGGCTTTACTGTGCTAATCCTATTGTCATTGATGAATCCTTTGATGCAAAGTATAAACTGTTCAAAAATCAGAATGGTGAAGTGTTTGCCAGGTACATTGGTACTAACTGCAGGAATGGACCACCTATGAAGAAGATCTGGGTACCCAAGAAGTACATTGAGAATCTTCCTGTGAATGTCATCATGACACCACCAAGTAAGAAGACAAACCCCAGACCTATGGCTTCATATGGACCAAAGGCTTCATACAGATACAGGACTCATATGAGTCACCCTAACGCCAATGTGTTGCAGGGAAATCATGCTCAGACTTATGAATATGAGCGTGTATCTTCAAACCGCTATGTTCATAGGTCTAAGAGCTTTTTTGCTTATTCATATGAGTATCATTCATCTCCTGCAAGGCTATTTGCTAGGGCTCCAAAGCCAAAATTCTCAGATGCTGCACTTAGACTCATTGCTTCTAAGCCCCCACTGAAGATGTGGGTGGCAAAGAAGAACTAACACTCTCTTGCAGAAAACGGTCTCCAACCAGCAATCAATGGCGTCCAATACTATTGCTGGGGACCTAAAACACATTGAGGACGCACGATAGAATGTCATTCTATATGCTTCACATCTGAATTTCTTATCAGTCATACTATGTCCTAACTTTATTATAAGCTGTGACTGTCCCTATATGTGTCAAATGCATATGCTTCACAACACTTTTGTGAAGCCCATCCTCCTAACTGCACTATAGGGTACATCACCAAAAGCTTCAGAATGGATTATGGACATTGGATTCACAAATCATACGACTGGTGATCGAAGTCTTCTCACTCAACCTTACGTCCATCCGACAAGAGTCACATTACATTTGCTGACACTGGTAAAAGCAAGGTATTGGGTCTAGGTAGAGTTGCAATCTCAAAGGATCAACACATGGATAAAGTGATGCTTGTTGAATCCCTTGGTTTCAACTTAATGTCTGTCTCAATGCTTTGTGACGTGAACATGATTGTGATATTTGGCAAATATCGTTGCCTTGTACTAATGGAATCTGACAAATCTCTAGTCTTTGAAGGGTATCGAAAAGATGATCTATACATGGTAGATTTCTCAACAGGTCCACAGCTTGCCGTATGTATTCTCACAAAAGCTTCAGAATGTTGGCTCTGGCATCGAAGGCTGGGACATGCTGGCATGAGAAACTTACACTCACTTGTCAAGAAGAAGCATGTCATTGGCATCGAGGATGTCAAGTTCAAGAAAGATCATCTGTGTGGTGCCCGTGAAGCTGGAAAGATGACAAGGGCAAAGCATCCCTCGAAGACAATCATGACAACATCTCAACCCTTTGAGCTGTTACACATGGACTTATTTGGACCTACTCACTACTCCACCCTCACAACAACTGCTGTCTCTGTAAGCCGTCATTGTTGATGACTACTCAAGATACACATGGGTTCATATAATTCTCTACAAGACTGAAGTGCAAGATGTCTTCAGCCGCTTTGCAACTCGAGCAATGAACAATTATGGTGTGAAGATCAAGCACATCAGAAGTGAAAATGGCACTGAATTCAAGAACACTGGACTTGATCTGTATCTAGATACGATGGGAATCACTCATGAGTTCTCTGCTCCGTACACACCTCAGCAAAACGGCATTGTTGAGCGCAAAAACAGAACCCTCATTGAGATGGCTCGAACAATGCTAGATGAGTACAAGACACCAAGAAAGTTCTGGCCTGAAGCTATTGATACAGCATGTCACATCATCAACCGTGTATACATCCATAAGCTTATGAACAAAACATCATATGAGCTACTTACTGGCAAGAAGCCAAACGTAAGTTACTTCAGAGTATTTGGAGCAAGATGCTGGATAAAGGATCCCCATCACAAGTCAAAATTTGCACCTAATTAAGGCTCACGAAGGCTTCATGCTTGGCTATGGAAAGGATTCACACTCCTACAGAGTCTTCAACCTTTATCTCTACAAAATCATTGAAACTGTGGATGCGAAATTTGATGAAACCAATGGTTCACAGAGAGAGATTCTGCCAAGTACACTGGATGAAGCACCTTCAAATGAGGCAATCAAGTTGATGGGAACTGGTGAAATCATGCCCTCTGAAGCACAGCCTGAAGAGGAACTTATCATCCCTGCACCAAATCAACCTGAAGACAATGCTCAGACCAAAGACAATCCTCCCAATGATGACAATGTTCAGCCAGAGCAAAATCTTCATCCTGTTCATCCCCGTGTTGCAAATGAAGTTCAAATAGAAAAGATAATTGGCAGCATCAATGCACCTGGTCCGCTCACTCGATCAAGAGCAACACAGCTAGCAAACTTCTGTGGGCACTTTTCGTTTGTGTCTATATCAGAACCCAAGAAAGTTGCTGAAGCTTTTACGGAACCTGAATGGATTCAAGCCATGCAAGAAGAACTTCAACAGTTCAAGCTGAATAATGTTTGGGAACTTGTCAAGCGACCTGATCCTCGCAAGCATAACATTATTGGAACAAAGTGGATATATCGAAACAAGCAAGATGAGCATGGTCAAGTCGTCAGAAACAAAGCATGTCTTGTGGCTCAAGGATACACACAAGTTGAAGGAATTAACTTCGATGAAACATTTGCTCCTGTGGCTAGGCTTGAAGCTATTCGCATACTGTTAGCCTATGCTAATCATCACAATATCTTGCTATATCAAATGGATGTAAAGAGTGCATTTCTCAATGGCAAGATTGAAGAAGAAGTATATGTCGCACAACCACCTGGCTTTGAAGATCCAAAACATCCTGATATGGTGTACAAACTAAACAAGGCACTATATGGCCTCAAACAAGCTCCTCGAGCCTGGTATGATACAATCAAAGACTTCCTGAAGAGCAAAGGCTTCAAACCTGGATCCCTTGATCCCACTCTCTTCACGAAGACATATGATGGTGAACTATTTGTGTGCCAAATATATGTGGATGACATAATCTTCGGATGTACCAACCAAAAGTATAGTGATGAGTTTGGGTACATGATGCAAGAGCAATATCAAATGTCCATGATGGGTGAGCTGAAGTTCTTCCTTGGTCTTCAAATTTGTCAGCAAAGAAATGGCATCTTCATATCTCAAGAAAAATACCTCGAGATTATCGAAGAAGTTTGGAATGGAAGGCGCAAAGGCTACACGACGCCAATGCCAGCCAAACACCATCTTGGTCCCGACGACAATGGTAAAGAGTTCGATCAAAAGGTATACCACTCCATGATTGGTTCTTTGCTTTATTTATGTGCATCTAGGCCAGATATTATGCTTAGTGTTTGCATGTGTGCTCGATTCCAAGCGGCACCAAAGGAATCGCATCACTTAGCTGTGAAGCGAATTCTTCGATATTTGGCTTACACCCCAACACTCGGATTATGGTATCCCAAGGGCTCAAAATTTGATTTAGTTGGATTCTCGGATGCTGATTATGCTGGTGACAAGGTGGATCACAAGTCTACATCCGGCACATGCCATTTTCTTGGTCGATCACTTGTCTGTTGGTCTTCGAAGAAGCGAACTGTATCACTCTCAAGCTGCTGAATCTGAATACATTCTTCTGCTGGATCCTGTTGTGCTCAGCTTCTATGGATGAAGCAAACTCTCAAGGACTATGGCATCAATCTGAAACAAGTACCTCTCTTCTGCGACAACGAAAGTGCCATCAAAATAGCCAATAATCCAGTCCAACACTCGAAGAAAAAGCACATTGAAATTCGTCATCACGTTCTCAGAGATCATGTTATGAAGAAAGATATCGATATCATTCACGTCAACACTGATGAGCAACTGGCAGATATCTTCACAAAGCCCTTGGATGAGAAAAGGTTCTGCAAGTTACGGTGTGAGCTAAATATCTTGGAATCCTCTAATGTCCTGCGATGAGGCACACATCCTAACACTTATGCATGTTGATGACTTAGATGTGCAACAACAAAGTAATGTATATCTTCAATCAATGAAGATTTACACTCTGAGTGTGAATACATTAACATGGAATTTGACTTCGGAGCGCCACGATAATTGTGCGCCATGTCTGGGTCTAATACTTCCTATACGGTGGGTTATGCCACCACCAACTTTCAATGTTTGAAGTGTTTCACTCATGGCGTTATATTGCAATGACTTTGCATTTGGTTTGTCTTCAGTTTCAATTTGTCTTCATGACTTTCTGCACTATGATGATTTGATTGCTTTCTGATATAAACTAGTGTTCTGTCCTCTATAGCATTCACTTATAGCTATGTCTTCAAGATTGGATCTTTTGAACTAAGTGAATGTGATCGGACCCTAACCTCTCTATGCTTCCTATCTCAAACTCTATCTGTCCAAATCATATGCATTCTGTTGAAACTGTCGAATGGCTTCTCTGCGTCCTAGTCAGCAGAAGGCAAAGAGACAAACATTAAATCTGTTTTAAATGTCTTATCTTTGTTGTTGAAATCCGGAGAAGTCGGAACAACTCTCCGACATGCCTGGCGGGCGTGGGAACGTGGGACAACCCTGAGTATGTTGCATGCTTGCCACATGCCCCTCAAATGGGAACCGCCAGGGGCACCGGCGTAATTGCGATGTGTCTCTCACCTACTTATAAATACCTGTCCCCTGCGGTAAAGAAATCCTTCTTCCACCTTTCCGCCTCTGTCAAAACCCTAGCGCCACCGCTAGCTCGCGACGACGCCGGCGACGAAGCGCTTAGCTGCCGCGACTTCTCCGACGCCGTCTTCACGCCGTCCGCGGACATCGTCCTCTCCGCCGTCGCCGTAGGTGTCCTCCGTTGCCAAGTTAGGGCACGATGGGCTGAACTGCTTGGTCTCCTATTCTTCCCATCTAGCAGTTCTTCGTGCGGTAATTATAACTCTATTTTTACCACCTTTTTGATCTTCAAGATTCATCCACATTTACGAAAGTTGTTTCATCTCATCCAAGTTAGATCTATTCCGTCTGCATCTCATACTGCCTAGTCGATTCACTTAGATTTCCTCTAGCTTGATTCCTCACTTGTACCTATTCACGGATTGGTACAAATCTGGAACCAACTCACCTATATAAGTGAATGTCTTCGCATCATGAGGTCAATGTCTTGAAACTGATTTATCTTCAAAATCTTTTGAGAATGCATATGACCTCTTCCCCTTCCCTCGCATCTCTAATGCTGTCACAGGTACATGTCCATGGGAGAATCCCTTGGTTCTCATAGTCTGCATTCATTTGCAGAATTCTTACAGCATCATATAAATTCTCCTGAAGCCAGTTCTTGCTTGACCAGCAAGCGTAAATCTCTGAAGCCTTTGAACGTGCTGAAGCCATTCAGTTTGAAGTTCATGGATGCAGAAAAATCAGCAAGGAAGGGTGGCAGACAGCTCAGAGAAGGAAAATCTAAAGATCTGCCTAATGATTTAGCAGAACTATACACGACAGATCCTGAAGAGAACTATCATCGGAGAAAGACGCGAATCCAATGGATTCGACGATATTGGGCTGAGGAGTGGTTCAAATACAAGTTTGTGATGAAGGAATATGCAGAGAAGAATGCCATCAAGAGACCTTGGGGAGATATTCTCTATCGAGGCCTTCATCCCAAGACCAAAGCTGAAGCCATTGACTAAGGCTTCTATCCTTGCATGGTCCGTGGCCCACAGCCAGACAACGCAGATCCCACTTCACTACTATGGTGTCGTGACGACTCTCTCTTCAAGTGCAACTACCAGTTTGCTGTGGCTTCGGCCAAGAAGAACAAGAAGTCCTTGGGCTTGGACTTCAACCCAGGTCCCTCTGCTCCCCGTGCCGACGGCTCCCGTGAAGCTAATCCCAATGAGATCGGCCCCTTCTCCAACCTTGACGGCCTCATCACTTACATCATGGTCCAAGGCGCCAGGGTAGATCATTCTGACAGTGGTGCTGACTCTGATGAAGCCCCTGCTCCTCCTCCAAAGTCGCAGAAGAAAAAGAAGTCAAAGGCTTCAACCTCAGCTGCACCTCCAAAGACTTTGCATGTGAAGCCACTGGCCACTGCACCTCCTGAAGCCAGTGTGCAGTCTGAAGATCAATCCCGTGTCTCTAAGAGAACGGAGAAGAAGAAGCAACTGGTCAGACCATCTGATCAAAGAGCCTTGACTCCTGCTGCAATTCTACGAGAAGAACCTATTGATCTATCAAGTGATGAAGATCTTGCTGATGATGCTCTTGAGCTGCTGATAAAGAGCAAAGAAGAAGAAGAAATCTTCAGCAACTTACCTCTCTTTGATGTGGCCATCATCCACAATTTCATTGATGAGTGGTTCGACACCCCCAACGTTAGCTTTGAAGATTTACAGCTTCCCATTGGCCTCAGTGTCGCCTTCAATGGCGCCATTGCTTCTGAGCTCGCTCTCGCTCAGCGCATCGTTGAGCTCAAGAACAAGATTGACTATGAGGAGGCTCAATTCAAGAAGCATGTGGCCAAGCTGAGTGTTCAAGACGTCAGCAACTTCGAAGTCATGCTCCATGAGCTTAAAGAAGCTTTTCTGAAGAAACGCCAAGAAGCTCAGGGCTCTCGAGAGCGCATGAAGATTTTGGCTGATAAGTGTGTGCTTGCCTACAATGAGGCTGAGAAGCGCAAGTCACTTGGCCGTCCTAGCATTGACCCCAGAATGGCTGCAAAGAAGAAGAAGAAGCACCCTGAACAGCCTGAACCTTCAAGCCAAGAAGCCCCTCGCATTATCTTCCCCAGCAGCATGACTGGCTCAAAGCCAAAGGTCTCCACAACCGCTTCCGAACAGAAGAAGACGAGGGCTGCCGAGGCTGACGCTAGAAAGAGAAAGAACACTGAGGCCTCTGATGCCGCTCCCTCCAAGAAGAAGCGCAAGACCAAGAAGACTAGAGCTGCTTCCACAGAGCCCTTAGTCGTTGAACCCATTTCCATGGTTCGCCTTGTGTCAGTTCATCAAGGACGAAGAATGGTTGTCCATGAGCCTGCTACCACAGAGGCTCATGAGGCTGAAGATATTCCAGCAGCTGAACCCACCGCTGCTGAAGACATTGGTCAAGATGACAATGTAATTGATGATGAAGTTCTTCCTCAGATCGAACATCAAGTGGTATCATCGCCTGTTCATACGAACAGCGAACTCATCAGCATTGGTCGCCCATTGACGCCAATTGCTCAGGATGCTTCGTGGGCTGATCACCCACAACAACAACAAGACTTCCCCAGTACTCCCCAACAACAACAACAAGCTACAACCCCAGTGCAAGAAGAGGATGAAGACTTTCAGGCTCAGCCAACTCCATCTCCTAACTTGAAGCCAGCACTTCGCAGGCTTCGCAGAGGACAAAGGCCTGAAGTCCCTCTGTCGAGCGTTCCAGAAGGAGAAGTGCAACGTTCACCTGTTGCATGGCAAGTACTTTCTGAACCTGCTCCAACTATGAATGTCTCCGAGTCTGAAGCACATGCTCTTTGAAGACATTCCGCTACATCGGTGAAGAAAATGAAGAAGAAGTACGTGTTCCTACTCCCCCAGCAATTGAAGAAGAAGCAGTTCATGATCTGAACGTGCCTGTGCCCGACCCTCCTGTTCGTCAAGAGGAGGTTGACAATGTTGAGGCTGCCACCATCAACACCAATGAAGCCAGTGACGTAGTCATGGCCGACGCTAATGTGGAGCCTGCGCCAACTAGTGTGCCTGAAGCTAATGTGGCCACTGAACCTGAAACCACTAATGCTGCACCTGAAGCCAATGAGGATGCTACACCTGAAGTTAATGTGACAATTGCTCCAGAAGCACCTGTCGTGCAGCCTGATGCCTCCATTGTTGCCCCTGCTCTGTTCCGCCGCCAAGGCCTCACACAATTGAGCAAGCATACAGTCATGGTTAGCTTACCACAGTCCGATGGCCTGTTCTGGTGCCTCCGCCTGCTGCCTCAGGCCCGCAATTTGACTATCATGTTGAGCATAGGCCTGAGGTCCAGAAGCCAAAGCCTAGGTTGCCAAGGTTTCCAGGTACTGCCAACTCACCAGGGTCCTTCAATGCTAACGGCTTCAAAATCCATAATACCTTTCTTGATAGCACCAAGAACCCCTACTCCAAGCCAAGGATATCATCAGATCGGTTCTGGAGCTATCAGCAGAGAAGCTATTACTCATGCGTGCTATATGATCAAGGGCGCATTTTCCCTCATATGCGCCTTGACACGGAAGCTATTGCTGGATTGCCATGTTTAGAAGAAGCACTTGACTGCTTTCGTGATGCTGGTCTGCTCCACTTTGTGACAGACAAAGAACATTGGAATGAAGAGCTATTACTTCAATTCTATGCCACTCTGCACATTCGCGGCTACTACAGGGACATCCAGACATGGGTTCTCGAGTGGATGACTGGAAATGTTCATCATGAAGCCAAAGCTATGGATATCATTGAGCTTACATGGCTAGCCACTCCTGGAAAACTATATGAACCTGACTGTCAGTTATACCGCAATGCTGTGGAGAGCATCTTTCATAAGCCAGAACCCAATATGAGCCAGATGTTGAGCATGATGAAGCCTTTGCCATCTGACGCTGAGTATCCCACACATTTCTTTGTTGAAGACCTTGAGTATCTGCCTCGCACCATATATCATATCATCAGGCGAAATCTATGGCCAGTCAAAGGACACTCGTCAGCGACCAAGCTTGAAGGAGCTATGAAGACTTTGGTCTTCTACATTCTCAATGGCATCAGCTTCAACACTCAGGAATTCTTCATCAGGCAACTTGCTGCTTCCGGCTCTAACCTATTTGGTCTGAAGTTTTATGCTCCATGGGTCATGGGCCTCATCAATCGCCACTCATCTATCAATTATCAGCCCTCTGCTCGAAATCATATAATCTTTCTGCCAGAGGTTGATATATCAGTTGATGCTATATACTCTGACCCTGCCAAGACGCCGCTTTGTCTTCAGAATGTTGAGCACCAAAGCTTCACTCAGCCTATTGAAGGTGTTCAAGCAGCAACACGAATCTATCCACGGGCTGGTAACACTAAATGCGCCTCATAGAGCGCCAACCGAAGCCATCGAAAGCACCATTGCCCAAAGGCCTCGGAAGCGTTCTCGTGTTCTCAATGACCGAGAACTTCTTGTGGCCCTTCATCAGAAACAGGATAAGCATCATTTCTGGCTCAAGAGACAGATGCAAAGCCTCTTGGTGGATGTCAATCGCATTCGCAACCTTGCCACCAAGAATGCCTTTGTTTCTCATGAAACTTGCGAAGATCATGGAAGAGTTTGACCCGCTTTCGGTCTTTGAAGCTGATCTTCAAGACGATGGCTTCAATGAAAGATTCCAGTTCGAATCCACTCCTCCATGGACTGCTACTCTATGTCGAACTCCATCTCCTGAAGACTCTGAATATTCCTCCTCCGCGGCAACGATAAATGCTAGAGTCATCGATGATGAAGATGATGCTACTTCACCACCTCCTACTGCGGCGCGACGACCATTGCACCAAGTTAAATGCGCACCGCCAACCAACGACGACAACCCTGCTGCTTCACCTACTCATGATGACGAGTAGATGCTCTATGTCTTCAAACCTTTTTGGTCCTTACTGACAAAAGGGGGAGAAGCATATGAGTTGATAGTCTTCAAGCGGGTTCATATGGGCGGTTGCATTATATTTTGCTGCATGCTTACAACTCTTGCGTTTTGAAACATTTGGTTCTTTGAGTTGTAACACCTAAACTTGATGGTCGTCTGCTACTTCTGCTACTTATTTTCTTTACAATGATGCGATGATAAATTCCGCATGTGCGATGATAACTTACGCACTTATATCATTCTGCAGACGTCCATTTTTCATTATGCATGTCATTCTTATTGCTATATCATTTCATGCATGATCAATTATCTTCATAAGTTGAAGTGGATCTCCACAAGTACAACTTGCCATGTGCATTTGCATTCCAAAAGCAAATTACTTATATGCACATCTTCAGCGGGAGCCGTTGCAACTTATGAAGACAATTCCCTATCCTTACAATTTCACATACTTTATCCCCGTTGAAAACTTCAACCAGTTTGTCATCAATCACCAAAAGGGGAGATTGTAAGTGCATCTAGTGCCACCCTAGTTGGTTTTGGAGTATTGGCGACAAAGTTGGTTGAGGGACTGATCGTTTGTGAGAATTGCAGGATAACGCAGTAGTGTCCCTCATCGATTTGGTTTACCTACGGAGATGACCCTAAAATGTATGAAGACATTGAAGACAATGGTGGTATGAGAAGATATTCATATTTAAGACTATGACATGAGAAGAAAATGTGTGAAGACTTTGGAGCGCTGAAGACTGCGTAACCTTCATTTTCTTTTTCTTCTTTGTTGAGTCATAGGAACCTTTGTCTTTGTTAAGTGGGGTCCAAGTGAACTAAGTCGGAGTGGTCAAGTGATGCTCAACTTAAATCCTATGTCTTGACGAAGACAATGAGAGCAAATCTTATCCAGAGCTGGATGAGTCAGCTTTGCTTGTAGCCCAAGTAAAGTTGCGCGTGTGTTTGAAATCGACCGTTGGAACACGTGTCGGTTCCTCGATGACCCAAGGTCATTTTGGACAAATCAGGTCGGGTTGCCTAGTGGCTATAAATAGCCCACCCCTACACCATAAATTGGTGGCTGCTCGAGTTTGTACACGGCTTTTGTCGTTTGAGAGCAACCCACCTCGAAGCATTTGAGAGAGAGAAATCCTTCTTGTGGATGAAGCCTAAACACCCGAGCCAAAGAGTGTTAGGCATCATGAAGTCTTTACATGCATGTAACTCGAAGACTTATTACACTTGAGGACTGTGAATCCTCCGGCCGGTTAGGCGTCGCGTTCGAGCATCCAAGAGTCATTGTGGATTGCCGGTGAACAAAGTCTGTGAAGGTTTGGAAGTCTCCTTGAAGACTTACAGAGTGATTGGGCGATGATTGGGTGTCCTTAGCTCAAGGGAATAAGGTGAAGACACGGTCTTGAGTTAAATCTCAGCCTCCCTAACAGACGTCATGAGTTGTCACAAAGAAGCTGGAACTGGTCCAACAAATCATGTGTCTTTAACAAGCAACTGGTTCTATCCCTTCCCATCCTTACTTTAGTCTGTCTTCGTGAAGTCATTGCCTATCTGTGTATCTGTTTGACTTCATTGCTTGACTACTATTGTTGATTGGCTTCACACTGTTTTCCATCTTGATCCTTACTACCTAACTGCTATTCGTCCTGTACTTTCACATCATTACATACTTGACTATGGCTTGTTCAGGATAGTTTATCTTCCGCTGCATATCAATTAGGTTATTTCTACTGTTTGTCTTTGAAACTTCCAAGTTTTGAAGACTTTCATAAATATCGCCTACTCACCCCCCCTCTAGTCGATACTAGCACTTTCAGCATAGTACTTGATTTTGGATGACTTCTAAATTTTTGCAATAAGTATATGAGTTCTTTTGACTAATGTTGAGTCCATGGATTATACGCACTTTTACCTTTCCGCCTTTGCTAGCCTCTTGATGCCGTGCATTGCCCTTTCTCACCTTGAGAGTTGGTGCAAACTTAGCGGTGCATCAAACCCGTGATACGATCGCTCTATCACACATAAACCTCCTTATATCTTCCTCAAAACAGCCACCATACCTACCTATCATGGCATTTCCATAGCCATTCTGAGATATATTGCCATGCAACTTCCATCATCATCATCATGACATACATTACTTTTGTCATATTGCCATTGCATGATCATGTAGTTGACATCGTATTTGTGGCAAAGCCGCCATGCATTATTTTTCATACATGTCACTCTTGATTCATTGCACCATCTCGGTACACCGCCGGAGGCATTCATATAGAGACATATCTTGTTCTAAGTTTCGAGTTGTAATCCTTATGTTGTAATCAATATAAGTGTGATGATCATCATTATTAGAGCATTGCCCAAAAAGAAAAAGAAAAAGAAAAAAAAAGAAGAAAGGCCAAAAGAAAAAAAAGGAAAGGCCCAAAAAAAAGAAAAAAGAAGAAAAAAAGAAAATAAATAAAAAGGGCAATGCTACTATCTCTTTTTCCACACTTGTGCTTCAAAGTAGCACCTTGTTCTTCATGTAGTGAGTCTCATATATTGTGCTTCAAAGTAGCACCTTGTTCTTCATGTAGTGATTCTCATAAGTTGTTTTTTATACTAGTGGGAATTAGTCATTATAGAACATGGCTTGTATATTCCTACGATGGGCTTCCTCAAATGCCCTAGGTCTTCATGAGCAAGCGAGTTGGATGCACACCCACTAGTTTTTCTTTTGTTGAGCATTCATAGCTCTAGTGCATTCGTTGCATGGAAATCCCTACTCCTCATGTTGACATCAATTGATGGGAATCTTCATAGCCCGTTGATTATCCTCGTCAATGTGAGACTTTCTCCTTTTTTTGTCTTCTCCACACAATCCCCATCATCATATTCTATTCCACCCATAGTGCTATATCCATGGATCACGCTCATGTATTGCGTGAAGGTTGAAAAAGTTTGAGATTATTTAAGTATGAAACAATTGCTTGGCTTGTCATCGGGGATATAGAAGTTGGGAACATCTTTGTGTGACGAAAATGAAGCATAGCCTAACTATATGATTTTGTAGGGATGAACTTTCTTTTGCCATGCTATTTTGAGAAGACATGATTGCTTTGATTAGTATGCTTGAAGTATTATTATTTTTATGTCAATATGAACTTTTTTCTTTCGGATCTGAATATTCATGCCACAATTAAGAAGATTTACATTGAAATTATGCCAAAGTATCACTCTGCATCAAAAAATCTTTTTTTATCATTTACCTACCCGAGGACGAGCAGGAATTAAGCTTGGGGATGCCTGATACGTCTCCAATGTATCTATAATTTTTGATTGATCCATGCTACTTTATCTACCGTTTTGGACTATATTGGGCTTTATTTTCCACTTTTATATTATTTTTGGGACTAACCTATTAACCGGAGGCCCAACCCAGAATTGATGATTTTTGCCTATTTCAGTGTTTCGAAGAAACAGAATATCAAACGGAGTCCAAATGGAATGAAACCTTCAGGAACGTGATTTTCTCACCGAACGTGTTCCAGGAGACTTGGATCCTGCTCCAAGGAACAAAAGAGTCGGTCACGAGGGTGGGCCCCCCCTAGGGCGCGTCCCCAGCCTCGTGGCCCCTCTGTTGCTCCACCGACGTACTCCTTCCTCCTATATATACTTACGTACCCCCCAAACGATCAGACCAGGAGCCAAAAACCTAATTCCACCGCCGCAACCTTCTGTATCCACGAGATCCCATCTTGGGGCCTGTTCCGGAGCTCCGCCGGAGGGGGCAACCACCATGGAGGGCTTCTACATCAACACCATAGCCCCTCCGATGAAGTCTCTTTTTGGATCTCAATACAATGTTCTCCCCCTCTCTCGTGGAGATCTATTCGATGTAACCTTCTTTTTGCGGTGTGTTTGTTGAGACCGATGAATTGTGGGTTCATGATCCAGCTTATCTATGAATAATATTTGAATCTTCTCTGAATTCTTTTATGTATGATTGAGTTATCTTTGCAAGTCTCTTCGAATTATCCATTTGGTTTGGCCAACTATATTGGTAGTTCTTGCAATGGGAGAAGTGCTTAGCTTTGGGTTCAATCTTGCGGTGTCCTTTCCCAGTGACAGAAGGGGCAGCAAGGCACGTATTGTATTGTTGCCATCGAGGATAACAACATGGGGTTTTTATCATATTGCATGAATTTATCCTCTACATCATGTCATCTTGCTTAAGGCTTTACTCTTTTTAACTTAATACTCTAGATGCATCTTTGGATAGCGGTCGATGAGTGGAGTAATAGTAGTAGATGCGAGAATCATTTCGATCTACTTGTCTTGGACGTGATGCCTATATACATGATCATACCTAGATATACTCATAATTATGCTCAATTCTGTCAATTGCTCAATAGTAATTTGGTCACCCACCGTAGAATATCTATGCTCTTGAGAGAAGCCACTAGTGAAACCTATGGCCCCCGGGTCTATTCTCATCATATCAATCTCCACTACTTTATTACTTGCTTTGTTTTTACTTTGCCTTTTTCTTTTCACTTTGCATCTATATATCAAAAATACCAAAAATATTATTTATCATCTCTATCAGATCTCACTCTCGTAAGTGACCGTGAAGGGATTGACAACCCCTAATCGCGTTGGTTGCGAGGAGCTATCGTTTTGTGTAGGTACGAGGGACTTGTGCATGGTCTCCTACTGGATTGATACCTTGGTTCTCAAAAACTGAGGGAAATACTTACGCTACTTTGCTGCATCATCCTCTCCTCTTCGGGGAAATCCAACGCAGTGCTCAAGAGGTAGCAATGTCTTCTAGCCAACGCTTCTGAGTGCTGGCTCTGGCATCGAAGGCTAGGGCATGCTGGCATGAGGAACTTGCACACTCTCGCGAAGAAGAAGCATGTCGTGGGCATCAAAGGTGTCGAGTTCAAGAAGGATCATCTGTGTGGTACCTACGAAGCTGGAAAGATGACCAGGGCCAAGCATCCCTTGAAGAGAATCATGACTACATCTCAACCCTTCGAGCTGCTACACATGGACTTATTTGGCCCTACTCACTACTCTACTCTCAATGCTACTGCTTGCCTATATGGTTTTGTAATTGTTGATGATTACTCTAGATATACTTGGGTGCATATAATCCTCTACAAGAATGAAGTGCAGGATGTCTTCAGACGCTTTGCCAATCATGCCATGACGAACTATGGCATCAAGATCAAGCACATCAGAAGCGACAACGGCACTGAGTTCAAGAACCCCAGCCTCGACCTCTATCTGGATACTGTGGGTATCACTCATGAGTTCTCTGCTCCTGACACACCTCAGCAGAATGGCATCGAAGAGCGCAAGAATAGAACTCTTATTGAGATGGCCCAAATGATGCTTGATGAATACAAGACTCCACGGAAGTTCTGGCCTGAAGCCATTGACACTGCATGCCACGTCATCAACTGTGTTTATCTACACAAGCTTCTGAAGAAAACATCCTATGAGCTCCTAACTGGTAAGAAGCCAAATGTAAGCTACTTCAGAGTATTTGGTGCTAAGTGTTGGATCAAGGATCCACATCACACTTCAAAATTTGCACCGAAAGCACATGAAGGTTTTATGCTTGGTTACAGAAAGGATTTGCACTCCTATAGAGTCTTCAACCTCTTTCACTATAAAGTGGTAGAAACTGTGGATGTGCGGTTCGATGAGACTAATGGCTCGCAAAGAGAGCACCTGCCAAATGTGCTAGATGAAGTACCTCCAAGTGAATCAATAAAGCAGATGGGAATTGGAGAAATCATACCAACTTAGAATCAGACTGAAGAAGAGTTTATCATTTCTGCACCTAATCAGCCTAAAGACAATGCTCAGCCTAAAGACAATCCCCCAAATGATGACAGTGATCAGCAAGAGCAAAATCTTCGTCCTGTTCATCCTCGTGTTGCAAATGAGGTTCAGATTGAGAAGATAATTGACAGCTTGAATGCACCTGGTCCACTTACTCATTCAAGAGCTACTCAAAGAGCAACACAGCTAACCAATTTCTGTCGGAATTTTGCATTCGTCTCAATCACTGAACCTAAGAAAGTTGATGAAGACTTCATGGAACCTGAATGGATTCAAGCTATGCAAGAAGAGCTTCAACAGTTCGAGCTTATTAATGTGTGCTAATTGGTCAAGCGTCCTGATCCACGGAAGCACAATATCATTGGCACCAAATGGATATATCGCAACAAGCAATATGAGCATGGACAAGTCATCAGAAACAAGGCTCGTCTCGTTTCACAAGGTTACACTCAAGTGGAAGGAATTGACTTCGACGAAACATTTGCTCCGGTGGCAAGGCTTGAAGCCATTTGCATACTGCTAGCCTATGCAAATCATCACAACATCCTCCTGTATCAAATAGATGTGAAGAGTGACTTTCTCAACGGAAAGATAGAAGAAGAAGTATATGTCGCACAACCTCCTGGCTTTGAAGATCCAAAACATCTTGATATGGTGTACAAGCTCAACAAGGCACTATATGGCCTCAAACAAGCCCCTTGTGCTTGGTATGACACGCTCAAAGACTTCCTGAAGAGCAAAGGCTTCAAACCTGGTTCACTAGATCCCACACTCTTCACGAAGACATACGATGGTGAACTGTTTGTGTGCCAAATCTATGTGGATGACATTATCTTCGGCTGCACCAACAAGAAATACAGTGATGAGTTTGGTCACATGATGCAAGAGCAGTATCAGATGTCCATGATGGGCGAGCTGAAGTTCTTTCTGGGTCTTCAAATCCATCAGCAACGCGATGACATCTTCATATCTCAAGAAAAATACCTCAAAGATTGCCTGTAGAAGTTTGGAATGCAAGACTGCAAATGATATATGACGCCAATGCCAACCAAAAGTCATCTGGGTCCCGACGCCAATGGTAAAGAGTTCGATCAAAAGGTATACCGCTCCATGATTGGTTCTTTGCTTTATTTATATGCATCTAGGCCAGATATAACACTTAGTGTTTGCATGTGTGCTCGATTCCAAGCGGCACCAAAGGAATCGCATCACTTAGCTGTGAAGCGAATTCTTCGATATTTGGCTTACACCCCAACACTAGGATTATGGTATCCAAAGGGCTCAGAGTTTGATCTAGTTGGATTCTCGGATGCTGATTATCTTTGGCGACAAGGTTGATCGCAAGTCCACATCAGAACATGCCACTTTACGGGACGATCTCTTGTCTGTTGGTCTTCAAAGAAGCGTAGCTGTGTATCTCTCTCCACCGCTGAATCTGAGTACATTTCTTTGGATCTTCTTGTGCTCAGCTTCTCTGGATGAAGCAAACTCTCAAGAACTATTGTATCCACCTGAAGAATGTGCCTCTCTACTGCGACAATGAGAGCGCCATCAAGATTGCCAACAACCCAGTTCAGCACTCGAAGACAAAGCACATTGAAATTCGTCATCACTTTCTCAGAGATCATGTTATGAAGGAAGATATTGATAGTATTCATGTCAAGACTGAAGAGCATTTGGCTGATATCTTCACAAAGCCCTTGGATGAGAAAAAGTTTTGCAAGTTGCAGTGTGAGCTAAATATCTTGGAATCCTCAAATGTCCTGTAATTAGGCACACATCCTAACACATGCATTTTGATGACTTAGATGTGCAACACACGAAGTAATGTATATCTTCAATTAATGAAGACATACACTCTAAGTGTGAATACATTAATGCGGAATTTGACTTCGGAGCACCACGATAATTGTGCACCGTGTCTGGGTCTAATACTTCCTATACGGTGGGTAATGCCACCACCAAACTTTTGTTTGAAGTGTTTCCCTTGGCGTTATATTTTGCAAAGTCTTCATATTTGATTTATCTTCATCCAAAGCTTATATTCAAGTTTATCTTCATCTGGTTGATTTGGCCTTACACTAGTTGTATACATATTTGTGTTCTGTCCTCTACAGCATTCACTTATAGCTATGACTTCGTGCCGAATCTTTTGAACTAAGTGAATGTGATCGGACCCTAACCTATCTATGCTTCTACCTCAACTCTATCTGTCCAAATCATATGCATTCTATTGAAAACCGTCAATTGTCTTCAGTGAGACCTTGTCAGCTGAAGTCAATCTGACAAACATTTATATCTGTTTTTAATGCTATATCCTTATTGCCTGAAAGCCGGAGAATTTGGAATGACCACCCCCAACAATCCAGGCGTGCGTGGGAACATGAAACAACTTCCAAGGTGTTGCATGCTTGCCACGTGCCCTTCAGACGTGAACCGCCAAAGGCACATGCGTAATTGCGCTGTGCTGTCTCTTTCCTTATAAATACCCATCACATCTCGGTCAAAAATTCTTCTTCCACCTCGCCACCTCTCGCAAACCCTAGCGCCACCGCTAGCTCTTGACGACGCCGACGACGAAGCACTTAGCTGCCGCGATTTCTCCGACGCCGTCCTCACGCCAGCCGCGGACTTCTTCCTCTCCACCGCCGCCGTAGGTGTCTTCCATCGCCAAGTTAGGGCATGGAAGATTGAACTGCTCGGCCTCCAACTTCGCTCCGTCTAGCAGTTCGTCGTGTGGTAATTAAAACTCACTTTTTACCGTCTTTTTTATCTGATAGATTCATCCTTCTTTACCAAAAATGGTTTCTAGATCTCCAAAGTTGAATCTATCTCTTTCTGCATCTCATACTATGCCTAGTCTATTCACTTATGCTTCTCTACAAGTTAGATTCCTCACTTGTACTTATTCTTGGATTTGTACAAATCTGGAACCAACTCTCACCAAATAAGTGAATGTCTTCACGTTATGAGGTCAATGTCTTCAAACTCATTTATCTTCAAAATCTTCTGAGAATGCATATGACCTCTTCCCCTTCCCTCGCACCTCTAATGCTGTCAAAGGTACATGTCCGTGGGAGAATCCCTTGGTTCTCATAGTCTGCATTCGTTTGCAAAATTCTTATAGAGTCACATAAATTCTCCTCAAGCCAGTTCTTGCCTGACTAGCCGTCGGAAGCCTTTGCAAGTACTGAAGCCTTTCAGGTTAAGCTTCATGGCTATTGAGAAGTCAGCAAGAAAGGGTGGCAGACAGCACCGTGGGAATACTTCCGAGGATTTGCCACCAGATTTGCACGAACTGTACAAGACAGAACCAGAGGAGACTTATGGTGAGTGCAAGAATCGAATCCAATGGATTCGAAGATATTGGGCTGAGGAATGGTTCAAGTACAGATTTGTCACTGAAGAATATGCCGAGAAGAATGCCATCAAGCGATCATGGGGAGATATACTTTACAAAAATCTTCCTCCCCGGTCCAAGACTAAAGCTATTGAGCAAGGCTTCTATCTGTGCATGGTTCGCGGACCACAGCCAGAGAATGCTGACCCTTCTTCTCTGCTGTGGTGTCGAGAAGACAATCTGTTCAAGCGCAACTTTCAGTTTGCAAAAGACTCTGCTGCGAAGAACAAGAAGGCATTCGGACTTGACTTCAACCCAGGTCCATCTGCTCCTCGGGAAGATGGCACTCGTGAAGCCAATGAAAACAGAATCGACCCCTTCTACAACCTCGCCAGCCTCATCACTCGCATTGACGTTCAAGGAGAGAATGTGGATCATTCTGGTGATGATGCTGACACTGATGATGCACCAGCTCCTCCTCCTAAGCCGCAGAAGCAAAAGAAAGCTAAGGCTTCAAAACTGACTACTGCACCAAAAGCTTCTCGAGTGAAGCCATTGGCAACTGCCCCTCCTGCTCCAAGTAACACTTCTGAAGATCTCTCTCGCATCTCCAAGAAGAAAGAGAAGACTCAAAAGAAAAATGTTCAAAGTTCTGGTCAAGCCCTGACACCCGCTGCCGTTCTGAGGAATGAGACTGAAGCCATTGATCTGTCAAAAGACAATGAGTGCGGTGATTGTGCTCTTGAGCAGCTGATTAAGAGCAAGCAAGAGGCGGAGATCTTCAATGATCTGCCCCTCTTTGATGTGAACATTTTGGACAATTTCATTGATGAGTGGTTTGACAACCCGAATCTCAGCTTTGATGATCTTCAGCTCCCGATTGGCATTAGCGTATCTTTCCAAGGCACCATTGCTCCTGAGCTAGCTCTGGCTCAGCGGATTGTTGAATTGAAGAACAAGATTGACTATGAGAAAGAGCAGTTCAAGAAGCATGTGGCCAAAGCTCAGAGTGGCTGATGTCCAAAACTTCAAGGTGATGCTCCATGACCTCAAGGAGGCGTTTTGCAGGAAGCGCGAAGAAGCCAAAGGTTCACGAGAGCGCATGAAGAATCTAGCTGCCAAGTGTGTTCAAGCTTACAATGAAGCTGAGAAGCGCAAGGCACTTAGGCGTCCGGGCATCAACCCCAAGCTGGCTAACAAGAAGAAGCCTACTGTGTCCCCAACTGAAGCACCAAGGCGGGAAGAACCTCACATTGTCTTCCCTGCCAGCATGACAGGCTCGAAGCCTAAGGTCCCCACAGTGGCTTCAGAACAGAAGAAAACCAAGGCAGCTGAAGCCGAAGCCAGAAAGCGCAAACTCAAGAACACCACTGATGATGCACCACCCAGCAAGAAGAGAAAGACCAAGAAGAGAGATCGGGCTGCTCCCAAAGAGCCCCTTGTTGTCGAGCCCATTGCTTTTGCTCGTCCTGCATCTAAAAATCAAGAGCGTCAGTTGATAGTTCATGAGCTTGCTTCCACAGAGGCTCCTGAAGCTTAAGAAGTTCCAGCCGTTGACCCCATCACGGCTGAAGACATTGGTCCCCAAGACAATGTAGTAGATGATGAAGTCCTTCCTCAGATTGAGCGTCCAATGGTATCATCGCCTGTTCTCACGAATAGCGAGCTCAACAGTATTGGTCGTCCTTTGATGCCAATCTCCCAGGATGCCTCATGGGCTGATCGCCCCCAACCACCAACGCCAAGTCAAGACTCACCAAGTACACCCCGTCCTCCACCAGCGCAAGTCACCAGCCCAATGGTGAATGACGACAATTTCATGGAGACTACACCATCACCAAAAGCGTCGCCCATGTTCATACGGCTTCGCAAAGGACTGAAACCATCAGTCTCCATGACAACCATCACAGAAGAAGCTTCAAACCAATCCAGCTCAGTGGCATGTCAAGTGTTCCATGAAGAAAATCCCTCTGTGACGGTTCCCACGTCCGAAGCCAATGTTGCTGATGACAATCCGGCTGCATCAGCCGATGAAAGCCAAGAAGAAGAGCGTGTTGCTACTCCCCCTACCTACCAAGAAGTTGTTCTCGAGGAGAACGTGTCTGTGCCCGACCCTCCAGCTACTCAAGTGGAGGTTGGAAATCCTGAGGCGGCCACTAACAACACTACTGAAGCCAATGACGTTGTCATGGCTGAAGATAATGTGGCGCCTGCAATGAACACTGTGCATGAAGTCAATGATGCACCTACAACAAATGTGCAGCCTGACGCCCTTGCTAATACCATTGCTCATGTTCCGCCACCAAGGCCACATACTATTGAGCAAGCATTTTACCAAGATGAGCCTGCCACTGTCAGATGGCCAATTCTGGTTCCTCCACCTGCTCATGAACCACAATTTGATTATCATGTGGAGCACAGGCCACAGGTTCAGAAGCCAAAACCAAGGCTGCCAAGGTTCCAGGTAATGCATATGCGCCAGGGTCATTCAATGTCAATGGCTTCATTGCACCCAACACCGTCTTCGATAAAGCCAAGAACCCATATTCCAAGGCAAGAATATCTTCTGATTGGTTCTAGAGTTATCAGCAGCGCAGCTATTACTCTTGTGTTCTATACAATCAAGGGCGCATATTTGCTCATATGCATCTGGATTCCGAAGCCATTGCTGGCCTGCCCTGCTTAGAAGAAGCCCTTGACTGTTTCCGAGATACGAGCCTTCTATAGTTTGTTACAGACAAGGAGAATTGGAATGAAGAGCTTCTGCTGCAATTCTATGCCACTCTCCACATTCGCGGCTACAACAGGGATCCGAAGACATGGGTCCTTGAGTGGATGACAGGCAATGTCCATCATGAAGCCAAAGCTCTTGACCTCATTGAGCTTACTAGCCTGTCCACTCCAGGTGAACTCTATGAACCTGGTTGTCAGCTTCACCGCAATGCATTGGAAAGCATATTTCAGAAGCCAGAGCTCAGTATGAGCCAAATTCTGAGTATGATGAAGCCACTACCACAGGATGCTGAGTATCCCAAGGAATTCTTTGTGGAAGACCTAGAGTATCTGCCCCACACCATCTATCACATCATCAGGCGAACTCTGTGGCCCATCAAAGGGCATTCTTCCTTAGCAAAGCTAGAAGGCGCAATGAAGACATTGGTCTTCTATATTTTCAATGCATCAGCTTCAATGCTCAGGATTTCTTCATTCGCCAATTTGCTGCATCTAGCTCAGACATATTTGGTCTGAAATTCTATGCTCCATGGACTATGCGACTGATCAAGCTTCACTCTGCTGTTGAATATGAGCCATCTACAACCAATCATTTCATATTTCTGTCAGAGGTTGATATGTCCGTCGAAGCCATCTACCCAGAGCCTGCCAAGGAAGCAATTTATCTTCACAATGCAAATCGTCAAAGTTTCTCTCAGCAAGTTGAAGGTTTTCAGGCTGCTTCTCGTGTTTATCCACCGGACGACAACACTCGTCGTGCATGTACTGAAGCCACAGAGAGAACTATTGCTCCAAGGCCTCGGAAACGATCTCGTGTGCTCAATGACCGAGAGCTTCTCGTGGCCTTGCATCAGAAACACGACAAGCATTAGTACTGGCTCAAGCGTCAAATGCAAAGCCTCTTGGTGGATATCAATCACATTCGCAACCTTGCCACCAAGAATGCCTTTGTCACTCATGAAACCTGTCGGAGGTCCTGGAAGAGTTTGACTTTGCTCATTGCTCAAACTGATCTTCAAGACGATGGCTTCACAGAAAGATTCAAGTTCGACACCACTCCTCCCTGGAATGCTGCCTTGCGTCGAACTCCGTCACTTGAAGATTCAAAGTACTCCTCCGCTGCGACTGTTAATGCCAGAGTCCTTGATGATGCCGATGATGCTACTTCACCACCTCCAACCTCAGTGCGTATTGACACTGCACCAAGTTCGTCTGCACCACCAAACCTCAACAACGACCCTGTTGCTTCACCTACTCCTAATGGGAACGAGTAGAGACTATGTCTTCAAACCTTTTTGGTCCTTACTGACAGAAGGGGGAGAAGCATATGTTGATAGTCTTCAAGCGGGTCCATATGGGTGGTTGCTCTACTTTTGCCTGGTGTTTACAACTCTCGCTTTTGATACATTTGGTTCTTTGAGTTGTAACACTTGAACTTGATGGTCATCTGCTACTTTTTCTGCTATTCTGTGATGCAATGATAAATTCCGCATGTGCGATGATAAATCCCGCGTGAAGTCATTCCGTAGATGTCCATTCTTCATTATGCATGTCATTATTCCTGTACATCTGTTCATGCATGATGTAGTTGTCTTCATATGGTGAAGAGGATCTCAATAAGTACAACCTGCCATGTGCATTTGCATTCCAATGCAAATATTTATATGCACATCTTCAGAGGGAGTCTTTTCACCACCTATGAAGACAATATCTTTTATCCTTTACAATTTCACATACTTTTATCCCCGTTGAAAACTTCAACCACTTTGTCATCAATCACCAAAAAGAGGGAGATTGTAAGTGCATCTAGTGCCACCCCAAGTTGGCTTTGGAATATTGGCGACAAACCTGGTTGAGGGACTAATGTGTTTGTGAGAATTGCAGGACAACACAGGTAGTAGTCCCTAATTGATTCGGTTTACCTACCGGAGATGACCCCTAAAAATGTGTGAAGACATTGAAGAGAATGGTGTTCTGTGAAGCTATTCACGTTGAAGACTATGACATGAGAAGACATCGATTGAAGACTATGGAGCGCGAAGACTTAGTTGTTTTGTTGTTTCCTTTTCTTCTTTATTGAGTCATAGGAACCACCGCACTGTTAAGTGGGGTCCAAGTGAATAAAGTCAGAGTGACTGAAGTGATGCTCAACCAAATCCTATGTCTTCGAGCGAAGACAATGAGAGCAAATCTTATCCTGAGTCGGATGAGTCAGCTTTACTTGTAGCCCAAGTCAAGCTGACGCGTGTGTTTGAAATCTGGCCGTTGCGACACGTGTGAGTTCCTTAGTGACCCAGGGTCATTTCGGAAAAATTAGGTCGGGTTGCCCTGTGGCTATAAATAGCCACACCCTACACCATATGGTGGCTGCTCAGAGTTAGTGCACGGCTTTTGTCGTTTGAGAGCAACCCACCGCCGAAGCTTTTGAGAGAGATTCCTTGCGAGGACAAAGCTCAAACCACACCCAGAGCCCAAAGAGTGTTTGGCATCACTGAAGTCTTTCTGTCCGCGTGATCTGAAGACTTGTTACACTTGAGGATTGTGAATCCTCCAGCCAGTTAGGCATCATGTTCTGAGCATCCAAGAGTCATTGTGGATTGTCGGTGAACGAAGTCTGTGAAGGTTTGGAAGTCTACCTTGAAGACTTACCAGAGTGATTGGGCAGGGACTTGGTGTCCTTTGCTCAAGGGGAATAAGGTGAAGACGCGGTCTTCTAAGTTCAATCTCAGCCTCCCTAACCAGACGTACAGTTGTCACAGCAACTGGAACTGGTCGAACAAATCTCTGTCCTCCCGAAGCTACTGGTTCTATCTCTCACTTCTCTTTACTTACAGTTTGTCTTCGTGAAGTCATTGCCTGCTTGCTTTATCTGTTTGACTTCACTGTATGACTACTTGTTCTGATTGGCTTCATACTATCTTCCATCTTGATCCATACTGCCTAGCTGCGGATAGTCTTTGTCCTTTCACTTCATTGAATACTTGACTATGGCTTGTCTAGTGTAGTCTTCCTTCCGCTGCATACGAATAGGGTCATTTCTATCGTTTGTCTTTGAAACTCCCATGTTTTGAAGACTTTCATTAAAATCGCCTATTCACCCCCTCTAGTCGATAACTAGTCCTTTCAATCCCGGTGCCCCTGGACATGCGCGCTAGGCCGACGGGGTGGAGGCTCAGCACGGGGGCGTCCCCATTCCCCCGGTTCCTGATGTCGAAACGCGCCACGCCATCTTCGCCGCCCAGGTCGACTACGTGTGAGTGTCCCTGACGGAGGAGCAGCGCTCCCTCCCCCAGTACGCCTCCGAAAACCATGCGCCATGGGCGGCGTACTTCCAGTACCGCCAGGCACAGAGGCTGGCGTCCACCAATGGGGCGTCGGTGGTGGGGGGCGTCGAGAACAGCGAGGGGCGCCGTGTATGGTGGGGAGCCCCCGGCCGCACACTCCACGACGTGCTGGAGTACCTCGAGGCGGCAATGACCCGCCGCTGGCATACCCTGCCGCGGCGGCCTCCCCGGTCCCTCGCCGAAGCGTCGGGCAATGGATGCCTAGGAGGTTTGGCTCCTCCTCGACTTCCTCCTCTCACTCGTCCTCCCGCTCCTCTTCCCATTCTTCCGACTCGCCCGCGGTGTTTGGGGTCAAGGCCGAGCCCGCAATGGAGACGTCGCTCGGTCGGCGCACCCGCAGCACCGGCATCGTCATCAATGAGGGAGGTCGGCACGCCTCCTCCTCGGCTCCTCCGTGCTATGTCAAACCGAGGATGGAGCCAGGGCTCGCCGCCATGAAAACGGAGCCAGGGCTCGCCACCGTGAAGACAGAGCCCGGGATCGCAGGTGGGGAGCTTGACGATGCATCGGCCTTGAATGGTCGCGCCATGACTGGGCGCACATGGAGATGGAGCGCCAGTGCCGCGCCCTAGAGCAGTTTGAAGCTCGACGCTGGGGCCGCGACGAGGAGGCGTCATCGTCCTCGACGACAGCGACGACGACGTGCCGCCGCTGCCACCGGTCTGCCAGGGCGACGCAGGGCAGGGGTCCAGCAGGGGCAGCCGCGTCAAGGAGGAGAAGGCCAACGACAACGACGGCGAGGATGGCGGCCACGTCGGCGACTTCACTGCGCTCAACGACTTCTTCGGCCCTTAAGTTGTAGTTGTGGCCTTTGTTTAAATAACTTTGCTATGTAATGTTGAACATGTCGAATATATGCCCAATTTGCCAAATTTTAGCTGAATAATTTGTCTAATTTGCTGAACTTTGTCGAATACCCTTTTGTTTTAAACATAAACGACGTCTAGGGGGCGGCCCTGGGGTTGGCGACAGGGAACCCACTCACCCCACGCTGATTTTTAGCGCCGGCTCACCCCCAGGCAGCGATTTTTCGTGCCCCCTGGGGGACCAACTGCTAGAGATGTTCTTAGATGCTAGAGTTGCAGGACGAAAACACATTACTCGATCAATCATGTTGTGGTTGCGCCGATGAGTTGCGGACTGTCAGGTAGCCATCGCTCACTCACGTGCTATCTATTTCTTGGTGAACTCGGTGGAGAAGAAGATTGTTTTGCGCAGCGCACAACTTACAGTTTTTCTCGTTTCTCGCTTCCTCTTATTTTGTGAAGACTCAACAAGGCTGACCGATTCACACGCCACCACCCCGCTCGTTTGAACATGCCATCCTACGTTCATGAAGAGGGCGTGCTCACCGGGGCCGCTTCCTACTCCTAGTCACGCACGGCACGCACAGAACGCGGCCATGCACCTTATTACATGCGCAAAAGCAAACTAATGAACCGGGGAAACCGGCTGTCGGAGTAATGGGCCACGGGTAGGCTGAACCGGGTCCCAAGATCTTTCAAGACGGGGCAGGCCGTGCCCCTTAGCCGAGTCCCGGTTGGTGACCTTCGAAGAAGGCCGAGTCCCGGCTGGCGACCTTCAGAGAAGGCCGAGTCCCAGCTGGCGACTCTGAAGTAAGCCGACTCCGGGCTTGCGACCTTTCAAGGGGCCGACTATGAGAGTCGGCCCGCGACCTTTTCATGAAGACCGACGCAGGTACGGTCCTGACGTGGCCGTCCCCTCAAACCTACGGGAGGTAGGCATGGCTACAGTGAGCCATACCACCAGGAGATCTCCGGTAAGGCGCGGCACTGTTGCCATGCCTCCCCTGACTTCAGCCACAGTGTGCAAGGCACTGTGCCCACGATGGCGGCCTGTATGGCCCGAAGACCGCCGGGCCCCCCGTCGGT
Organism: Aegilops speltoides; assembly: GCA_021437245.1. NCBI lineage: Eukaryota > Viridiplantae > Streptophyta > Magnoliopsida > Poales > Poaceae > Aegilops > Aegilops speltoides. The sequence goes on from JAHHZJ010000869.1 coordinate 62,259, forward strand.
GAGGGAGAAGAAGATGGCCGGAGAATCCGAAGACGGCCCTACGGGAGTCGGCCTTCCCAGAGTCGGCGGCCTCTCAGTCAGGGCCCCACGAACCATAAACCAGATTGGACGGGGAGTGGCGACAGTGATCGCCCGACAGACGGCGGCACTGTTCCCACGACCCCATGACCGAGCCTGCGTCATCAGGAGTGTTGCATAGTGCCCGGCCTGTCCGCGGGGCCCGCCAGTCGGCGGGCCCCAGAAGTCGGCAGGGAGGGCAGCGGCATGAGAGACAGATAGCTGGGGGCCGCACCCAGTCAGTTTACCATTGTACCCTCGGGGGGTAGGCCTATATAAACCCCCCGGGGCACCCATGCAAAGGGTTCGGCCCGGGATAGGTTTTAGACACATAGCAAGCAGAGGAAGGAGCCAGCCTTGCTCCCTCCTGCCACCCGAAACAGCTCAAGGAGCACCTTTGTATTATCATCCCATAGTGATCATGCGGAGACCCCGCAGAGCAGCAGTAGGGGTGTTATCTCCCCGGAGAGCCCCGAAGCTGGGTAAGATTCGTCGGCGTGCATGTCTGCGCCTCATCCCGTTTCCAGGCACCGGCGACGTTCTACTCGCCCCCACCATGATAAGCCACCCGTTGGCATATGTCGCATCCAACCCCCGACATTTGGCGCCCACCATGGGGCGAAGTGCACCGTCATCCGGAGATCTGTTCTGGACGGGAACCCTCTTCCTCCCTGGCGAGCACAGCCAGCCCGGCTCGCCAGATGGAGTCTGCATCGACACGCTGTGCGGCGCCGAAGCCGCCTGCGCTGCGAGCGGCCTCGCCGAGCTCATTGGCGAGGTGCGCCTCTCCGACGAGCCCGCACCGAGTGCGGGCGCGGGTGGCCCCGAGAGCCTCCTCGTGGGACTCCTCAACCAACTCCACGTCGCCGGCGAGCCCGCCGTAGATTTGGAGTCCGTAGGCTCCTCCGACCCGATGCTGGTCGACTCCGACACCGTATCGCTCGATATCTTCCCATCAACGTGGTGGTCTACGACGAGCCGCTTCCGTACGAGGAGAGTGGCGGAAGCGCCGTCACGGAGGTGCTCGTCATTGGCCACGGCGAGCACTCGTAACGCCGAGACCCGCTGCGCGTACCGCAAGACGGCCGCGCCCATCCGCAGGACGCGGACAAGGAGATGCTGGAAGAACGCCACCTTCAGATCATCGAAGGCGCCAAGAAGTTGGCGAGCATGAGACGCTAGTCAGAAGCATACCAGCGCGAGATGGATCGTGCTGTAGGCGGCTCGCCGGCTCCGACTGGGCCGAGCCGTCTAGGTGCGGTCCGAGAGCGCGGCGCGGCCATTGCCGACTTGCTTGGGGCGAAACGCCCCGTGTACGCCACCCCTGCGGAGAACATCCGCGCCGCCCAAGCGGCGACCGAAGAACTGAAGAACCTCGAAGGCGAAGAGCAACATGTAATAACGGAGCGAGTCCAGCAGCTCCTCGATGCGGTTGCGGCACAAACGCGGCGGCGGCGCAGACTTGCGGCAGCGAACGACGACTTACCCCTCGCCGAGATCAAAGCGCGACCTCCGGACGCCGTGGCGGAGTTCGCGAAGGAAAGAGAAGGAGCCGGCTGCCGTCACAGCGGACTCGCATCACCATCGAAGCGCGACCAAGGCGGCCGCCCAGGCGATGGAGCGGCGAGATGATTATCTGCCTCCCCCACCCCGAAGAGAGCGGCGAGTTTCTCTGCCGCCTGTTGAGCATCCGACTCTCGGAGGTCGCCTTGGCCGCCGAGAGGGAGTCGGAGAGAATGACGCCCGCCACCGGATCGACCGACTCCACAGATCCCTGGCATTAGAAGAAGAAGATGAGTTGGGTCCGCCTTGCTTCGGGCCCCGCATCAGAGATGATCCCTTCCCCAAAGGGTTCAGCTCCCCCGAGACACGCCCAAGTACACCGGCTCTGTGAAGCCGGAAGACTGGCTGATAGACTACTCCACCGCCGTCAACAAAGCCAATGGCAACAAGCGAGTTGCCGTGAAGTATGTTCCTCTCATGCTCCAGGGCACGGCCCGGACATGGCTGAACAGCTTGAAGCCCCGCAGCATCAATAGCTGGGTCGACTTCACCGAAGCCTTCATTCGCAACTTCACCAAAGACGCATAAGCGACCTCCCAAGCCGCCGGCTCTCCTTGTGCGTGCAAGGCCTCGAAGAATCAACATGCGACTAAATCACGCTACCGGGCGAACTTGAAACTCCTGCGAGGCGTGCACGAGGTGCAGGCCATCGAGTACTTCACGGCCGGGTGCCGAGAGGGCACCCTCCTCAAGCACAACCTCCTCTGCGACGAGCCCGAAACCCTCGACGAACTTCTATTCATAGCAGACAAGTACGCCACGGCCGACTCTTCTATGAAGACGGAGATTCAAGTCAACGCGGATTTGGCAAAGTGATTCCCAGAGCCCCAGAACCCCATTTGAGGCGCCACCGCGACAGCAGACGAAGCGACAACAAGCGCCAAGGCCCTCGGCCGACTTCCAATAGTCGGCAGGTCGCCGCAGAGAAGATCGGCAGCCGGAGGGCAGCCTCGACCAAGCGCGAAAGGCGGCAAGTCAATTGGTTGCGGCTTTCTCCTATGAGCAGACTTTGGATGGACCTTGCAAATTCCACAGCGGCGCGAAGCCGTCGAACCACACCACCAGGAAGTGCCACTGGCTCGTCAGGATCGCCAAGGGAGACGGCCTTGCCCCTCCGCCGTCTGCGGGGCCGCCGCCTCCGCCGCCACCCCCGCAGCCGGCGGCTCGGCCAGTCGGCTCGGTCCAAGATGAGTTCCCAGAAGAGCACGGAGCCTATGTAGTGTTCACCAGCATGGCAGATGACCGGCGTAGCAGGCACCAACAACAGCAAGAAGTCAACGCAGTAGCAACTGACGCCCCAGAATTCATGCACTGGTCCGAGAAGCCTATCAGCTGGAGTCGGGCGGATCATCTAGAAGTGATGCCGAGTCCGGGCTCCTACGCTCTGGTCCTAGGCGCTACCTTGGCCACTGATAGGCGGGCCGCCCGTTTCTCACGGGTCCTGATTGATGGAGGCAGCAGCATAAACATCCTGTACAAGGACACAATGGAGAAGCTTCGAATCAGGCGAAGGCAGCTGCAGAGCAGCCGCACTGTATTCCATGGAATTGTACCCGGCCTCTCCTGCTCACCGATCGGCAAGATTATGATAGACGTTCTCTTCGGAGACAAAGACCACTTCCGCCGAGAGCCGGTCTGGTTCGAGGTGGTAGACTTGGAAAGTCCGTACCACGCCCTGGTTGGCCGGCCTGCTTTGGCCAAGTTCATGGTGGTTCCCCACTACGCCTACCTCAAGATGAAGATGCCGAGTTCCAAGGGGATCCTGACTGTTGCTGGTGATTACAAGAAGTCGTCCGCTTGCGCGGCCGAGAGCAGTCGGCTGGCCGAGTCTTTGGTGATCGCAGCCGAGAAGCGGCTCCTTGACCGCGTCGTGCCGATGGCTGGGAAGCAGCCGGAGATGTCACCTGACCCCAAGGAGTCGGAAGCAGAAGGATCATTCAAGCCGGCTAAAGAAACTAAGAAGATACCCTTGGACCCGGAGCACCCAGAGAAGTACGCTGTCATAGGCACAGGCCTCGACAGCAAATAGGAAGGCGAGCTCGTCGATTTCCTCCGTGAGAATCGGGACATCTTCGCGTGGTCCCCCAAGGACATGCCGGGTGTACCGACGGAATTCGCCGAGCACAAGCTACGTCCAGGCGGATGTGAAGCCGTGCCGACAGCCCTTGCGCCGCTGTCAAAGAGAAGAGAAGAGTTGTGGGAGAAGAGATGGCCCGGCTCGGCAGCCGGATTCATCATGGAGGTGTTTTTCGGAGTGGTTAGCCAACCCTGTCTTTGGTATTGAAGAAGAATAGCGATGGCGGATGTGCATAGACTACACCAGCCTCAATAAAGCCTGCCGAAGGATCCATTTGCTCGCCAAGGATCGATCGGGTGATAGACTCCACACCGGATGCGAGCTGTTGAGTTTCCTAGATGCATACTCGTGGTATCACGAGATCAAGTGAATCCAGCGAACGGACTAAAGACGCATTCATCACGCCATTTGGAGCCTTCGCACCGACAATGACGTTCGGCTTGAGGAAATGCCTCCTCAAGAAACTTCGGTAAAGCATACGCCACGTGGATGATGTAGTGGTGAAGGCGGAAAAGCGTGGGGCCTTCTTGGAAGACCTCAAAGACCTTTGAAAATCTGCGCCGATTCGAGATCAAGCTCAACCACGAAGTGCGTGTTGAGTCGGCCGCCAACTCCTCGGCTTTTTGGTCTCCGAACGCGGCATAGAGTGCAACCCGTGAAGATCAAGGCCATTGAGAGAATGGAGGCACCCAACCGCTGTTGGATGTGCAAGTTCACGGCTGCTTGGCATCAATCAGCCGATTCATCGATCGGCAGAAAGCTCGCTTTTTGTATCAGCGATGAAGAAGACCACCTTTTCGAGTGGAACCACAAAGCGGACGAGGCATTTCTCCAAGCTGAAGAAGATTTGGCGACTCCCCTGTCTTTGGCGGCTCCGACTCCCAAAGAGCCCATGCTCTTGTACATCGCCGCCACCAGCCGGGTGGTCAGCACGGTTATTGTAGTCGAACGCAAGGAGGAAGGCAAGGCGCTTCCGGTCCAGAGACCGGTGTACTACCTGAGCGAGGAACTGTCGACCTCCAAGCAGAACTACCCTCACTATCAGAAGATGTGCTACGGCGTGCATTTTGCCGCCAAGAAGCTGAAGCCCTACTTTCAAGAGCATCCAATCACGGTGGTTTGCACCGCTCCACTCGCCGAGATCATAGGAAGCCGAGATGCCTCCAGCCGAGTGGCCAAGTGGGCTATCGATCTAGCTCCTTACACCATCTACTATCAACCTCGCACCGCCATCAAGTCGCAGGCGCTGGCCGACTTCCTCGTCGTTGGGCGAGACTCAAGACCGCCACCGCGCCCGACTCTACTCATTGGCGGCTGCTTCGACGGCTCAAGATGCGACCGGCCTTGGAGCGGCGTCGTCCTCACCTCCCCAAGGGCGACAAGCTCAAATCGTGCTGCAAATCCGCCGCCGCCTCCAACAACGTCGCCCGAATATGAAGCGCCATCCACGGACTCCGGCTTGCCAAAGAACTTCGGGTCGCGGATCACGTACTACTGGCGACTCCGACTTGGTGGTTCAACAATCATCCGCGATCGGGGCGCCAAAGACGCATAAACATGGCAAGCTACCGCTCGGTGCAGCAACTCAGCGGATACTTCGAGGTGCGAATTCCTTCACGCATCGAGAAGCGACAACGATCAAGCGAGCGCGCTTGGCGCGAGTCGGCTCTACTGGCCAAGCGATACCTTCCGGCGTCGCCCTCCAGCGCCTCCTCAAGCCGTCTATCAAGCCTTCACCAGAGTCCGACTCCATCTTCGCGCCGGCTCCGCCAGAGATAGTCGGATCCGACTCCAAGGCCCGACAAGCGACCTCAAAAGCCACATTCGCCCGGGACTGCGTCGGTCGGCCAGCGACTTGAGCTCAGCCGGGGACTGCTCGGTCGGCTTTGGGACTTCAAGCCAGCCGGGGACTGCGCCGATCGGCGGAAGCTGCGCCATCGGCCGAAGATTCCCTCGATCCAGAAGCGGCGGCAGACTCCAACCTGCCGCCCCAGCCCAGCCACCCTTGTCCAAGTCATTTGTGGTAGCGGTTGAAGATATAGCAGACCTTCATGGGCGCAGCCCATCCTCAAGTTCCTAGTAAACAAGGAGTTACCGGCAGACGAGACCTGGCTCGGCAAGTACAACGCCGAGCACAGCCTACACCATAGTCAACGAGAGAGCTAGTCGGTAGCGTGTCCTTTGGTGTCCACCGGTGCTGCGTGAAGTCGAGAAACAAGGCCAGCGATCCTCGAGAGACATCCATCGAGGCGAGTCACGGTCACCATGCGGCTTCAAGGGCGCCAGGTTAAAGCCTTTCGACACGGTTTCTTTTGGTGACCGCCGGAAGAAGCTAAAGAACTAGTCAAGAAATGCAAGGGGTGCGGTGTTCGCTCCAAGCCCCTTTGACGGCTTCATGTGAAGACAATCCCATTGCACGGCCCTTCGCGATCTGGGGCTTGGACATGGTGGGACCATTCAAGACGGCCCGAGGCGGCCTAACTCATTTCTTGTCGCGGTGGACAAGTTCACCAAGTGGGTAGAAGCAAAGCCCATTAAGAAATTAAACGGGCCCACAGCTGTGACCTTCATTGCCGACATCACGGCGATGCGGCATACCGCATAAAGATTATCACGCATAACGGCACCAACTCGCCAAAGGCGCCACAGCACGTTTGCGAACGCAGGGCATCCGACCGGACTTAGCGTCCGTTGCCCATCCGCAGTCAAATGGCCAGGTAGAACGAACCAACGGCCTCATCTTGTCCGGCATCAAGCCTTGATTGGTCGAACCACTCGAGCGCTCGGCCGGCTGTTGGGTCGAAGAGCTGCCTGCCGTCCTCTAGAGCCTGCGCACAACCCCAAACAAGTCAACCGGCTTCACGCCGTTCTTCCTCGTCTACGGTACCAAAGCCGTCATCCCGACGGACATACAGTTCGACTCTCCGTGAGTCTCCATGTACACCGAAGAGGAGGCTGAGGAAGCACGCCAAGACGACGTCGATCTGCTGGAAGAGGGCCGACTGTTGGCACTCAGTCGGTCCGGCATCTACCAGCAGAGTCTGCGCCGATACTACAACCGCAAGGTCAGGCCAAGATCATTCCAAGAGGGCGACCTTGTGCTCCGGCTGATTCAGAGAACAGCCGGCCAGCACAAGTTGTCGGCGCCTTGGGAAGGTCCCTTCATCATCAGCAAGGTGCTAGGGAACAGCGCCTACTATCGTCGGACGACGCCGAAGCCTCGGCGCGCAAGAGGGACGACTCCGGCAAAAGAAACAGCGCCGTGGAACGCAAATCTTCTGCGAAGATTTTACGATTAATGCAAGTATGTATCACGCTACCCTCTTTTGTATTAAAGTATTAAGACTCTAGGCCCCGGACGAGCTTCGGGACCGCTTTTTGATTATCTCAGATGATATGGATTACGCCCGAGTATGCTTTCCCCTTTATCATACTATTCGCACCGGTCCGACTAGTCGCCCGGGACTCACCGCCTTGCGCTATGAAATGATCCCCGAAGTCGACAAGTAATGTGTCATACCAAAGGCGCTCTCTCGCCGAAGCCGCAGCTTCGCAGAGCGATCGTTTAAGCCGGGACGGAAAGAACGAGTGCACACATGAAAACGGCTAAGGACTTAAGAGCTACGCGATAGCCCAAGCCGCTGCCAGCCTCCTTCTCGAGCCGATCATGAAAGCAATGGCTCAGCCTCTATTTTCATCAAGAATAGCCGACTCGAAAGTCCGCTTGCCGATGCCAGCCAACTTGCTAAGGTATTCTAAACGATTATACTTGCCTCCCTAAAGTAGCCGAAAGACTTGACCGGGCGGCAAACCGCAGAGCGGCTGCCTGGGCAAGGCGGCAAACTCAAGGAAGGCGGCAAACTAAAAAGTCTAAAGAACCAAAGCAAGGAAAGGCGGAAATTTGATAAATATTTACATAAGGCCCTTGGTCAATACACCCATGGTGGAATTGTTCAAACCGACAAGTTTTTAAAAGAAAAAAGAGACAGTAAAATCAAGCACTCTAGGGGCTGCTCCTCGAGCCGGAGGGTCGGAGGTGGCGGCAGTGGTCGGACGCCGGGCTGTCGGCCGGGCGGCCTCGGCTTGGCCGCCCAGCCGACGGCCGCTTTGTCCTTCCGAGCCTCTGCTGAGGCGCGATCAGCCGAGGCCGACCGCCGCTTGCCCTCTCGGGCGCCTCCTTGCTTCCGCCCTCCGACTCGCCCTCCTCCTCGGCGCTGAACCGATCACCTCCGCCGAGTCCTCTCAGACCGGGTGCATCTCGAACCACTCCGGCGGCACTTCCTCGCGCCGTCCGCTGGCACAAAGACACTGGTGTCCGGTACTCGGCGACACAAGGCCGACAAGGGCGCTTTATGGTTTCCAGCTTCGGCTCGGGCCTTCGACCGAACGCTGCCAGACGGTCCAGTCCAGCCTCGATACCACCTTTGATTTAACCCAAGGCTCCGGCGTGTTCGCACGGGCCGAGGAGCCCTCCAAGCCTCGAAACGACCGGGCGGCGACTCTCCAGCCTAGTCAATCGTCCGGGTGGCGGTGCAAAGAGCTGGCACCTCCGCCACAGAGTGGCAACGACTTGAGCGCCAAGGGCTGAAGACGGCGCGCAGGCAGACGATGAGCAGGACGGCGAAACCCGGCGCTCAAGCTGCTCACAATGGTTTGGGGGCGCGGCGGCAATCACTTCGCCTCCGCCTTCGCTTCCTCCCGAGCGCCTCGATGGCTGCAGAGAACGGCCCTGCGAGTGGCGGGAAAGAAGTCTGCCAAGACAAGAAAAGAAGACAAATAAAAATCAAATCAGCCCGACACAAGAGTGGGAAGACCAAAGAAGAGAAAAAGAGTTACCATCGACGCATGTCCTCGAGCTCATGGTAGCCGGAGGTCGATTGCCTCCCGGTCGGTCCAGCGGAATGCTCGACCTCGAACTCGGCTATGAGGGCATCTTCCCGCGACTTACGCTCTTCTGCGCCTTCCGGAGCAGTTTCTTTCGCTTTCGCCAGCTGCGCCGCCAAAGCAGTGTCGCGCTTGATCGAGTTTGTCGACCTCCTCCTCTTGGCGCGACAGGCGGTGTTGGCCTCGCCCAGCTGCTTCCTGGAGGGTGGCGCGGCGCTGAAGTTCAAGGAAAAATACAAGAACGTTATCGCGAAGAAAGGTCGCTGGGAGATCCGGCCTGACTCGCCAGCTGCCCAATCTCGGGACTACAGCTCAGCAGCGCCATAGCATGGAGAAGAAGAAGGTAGAGGTCGGGAGATCCGGCTCGATCGCTCAGCAGCCAGCCCGAATCTCGGGATTACAGCCCGCGGTGTGCCAAATACCAAGAAAGAAGAAAGAATTAGCTCACATCGGCTTTTTCGTTAGATCGGCGGTCCGCTTCGCAGCTCTTCAACATTGCGTTCAAGGCAAGTGGCGCTGGAGATTGTGGTATTCTGCAAAGCCGGCAAAGCAGTTAGCCTTCGCCGCTGTAAGGAGTTCCGAGTCACCGCCAGCCAGCCGACCCCGAACTCGGGGACACTCCAGCTGAGGTGGCGCCATTTCACGGAAAAAAGAGAAAACTGAAAAGGAAAATGAAACATACCCGGACGGAGGTCCGCAGGGCTACATGCGCTTGGTGTAGAGTTGAGGGCACGCCCTCTTTGCGCAGCTTCATTGACGCCCGTGGCGGGCCTGGTTCAGCGGGCGGTGCCGCTTTCACGCAGCCAGCCGGTGGGCGCTGCACTCGAGGCCTCGACGCCTGTTCGCTGAAGCTTGCAGCGCCGGTTTCCCGAAGTCAGCGGCGCTGAATTGCTCCTTCAATCCGGCGGGCGCTGGCACGGCGACTGAAGAAGCAGGCTGCGCCGTTAATCGCCGCCCGCAGCGGAGGATCTCGCAGGTCCACCGCTGCCTTGCCATGCGGCCTCAAGACGGAGGCGGCGGAGGCGGCGGAGGCGGATGCGAGTATCCGAGCGGGAGGCGCCGCCTCCTCCGCGAGGGTTTGCGATGCCGACCTCCCGGTCTGCGCCGTGAACTTAGGGGCGGGCGGCGCCTGACGACGATGGGGGACGAGCATCGCTGATCGACGACGCCACGACTCTCGGCTTAAGATGCCAGCATGCGCCGGCCAGTAGCCACGGCCTCCTCAGGTGCCGCTGGGCGCTTGGCGGCCGCCTCCGCCTCCTCCTTCTCCAGCGGTCGGCCTCCTCCTCGCTTCTCTCAGGTTCAGTGCCGTCGCCTCCCAAAGGTCGTGGCGGGGATCAATCCGCTGCAGGTTGGTAGACGCTCCACGACCCCATGACGGAGGGGACGGCGGCTCTCTCAAGAGAGAGGGGAGCTCTGGAGAAGATTGGAAGGAAAATCAGAAAAGACTCAAGCGAGATCCAGAAAAGAGATGACAGAGCAAGAAGACTCACGAAGAAACTAGCGGCGGCCTTCTCACTTCCTTTCGGAAGCGGTTGGCCTTCGCGGCCGCCTCCTCCCACTTGGTCGCTGGCGACGGCCCTCGTGAACTTTTCGCTTGCCGCCGGGCACTACCGGCGTGGCGCTTCTTCGCTACCGGGTTTACTGGAGGAGCGGCTTACCGGGCGGCACAGACGACTTCCGATGTCGACGTCGCCCTTCGGGCTAGTCGGCGAAGGTCGCTGACGGCCTATTAACGCCGTCGCCCCTCTCCGCCGCCGGGCGCCGGGCCCTCAGCGCTGCCCCCAAATTGGGGTCGCCGACGTCGCTGGCCTCGCGGTCGGGACGAGTCGCGCAGGGCTCTTGTGGCGCCCGGCTGGGCGCCAGAAGAGGGTTCTGCTTTAAGACGCCAACAAAGATCGAGCTCGATGTCGGACGCAAATAAGATCGAGTTGTAGATAGATGCGACTTACCATTGAGGGTTGTCATGAGCACGGCTCCTGTCGAACTGCCACTCCTCCATGAACCCGCCATGGGCGTGTGGTTCACCAAGTTCGCCACCTCCCCACGCTGCATGTCCTCGGTGCACAGCCGGCTCGGATCATGGCGGCCGCCATCCGGCAGATGAGGTGAGGCCGCCTTGAGCGAAGAACCCGCGCGCCACGCTAGCGGCCGAAGATCGAGGCGACGAGCCCTTCGATCAAGAAGATAACTCGGAGCGCTTACCACGCACCGCTTCCGGAGGTCGAAAAGAGACTTGATCGATGGGACCAACTGCCAGCCGCGGCCGGCTGGTTTCAGTGGTCGAAGGCGGCGTGGTTGACCCTGGCCGCCATTGGTGGAGATGTTCTTCACGAAGTAGGACTTCGCCACATCTTCACCGACTTCACCAGCGGATGGGCGGAAAAGGATTGTCGGCCATCGAGCGCCAGCCGCGATGTAGGTGCCGACCGAAGCCGGGCGTGCCGCAAGAGCCTGAAAGCCGAGTTTTAGAGAAGAACTCCCCACAGCTCGAGGGTGGGAGAACACGATGTAGCCTTTCGCGACGGGGTGGCGAAGATGATGAAGCACCACCGCGCTGGGGGTGAGGTGCGCGGTTGTAGCCATGGAACTCGAGAAACGAGCGGAAGAATCCGCCGCCGGAAGCCCTAGCCCGCGCGATAAGATGCGAAGCGGAAGATAACCCGCCGCCTTCCCGGCGCTGGCCGGATCTTCTTCGCCGGCGCGGGACGGGCTTGCACCAGGTCCGCGCTGGGGAGGCGGTGAGACCGGCGAAGGAACTCGATGTCCTCCGCCTCCACGTCCGAGCCATCCCACTCGCCGGAACGCGAGGCGGGGGGCGCGGCGGAAGAAGAGCTCATCACCGGCGAGGAGGAGCGCCTTGGCTCATGGGCGGAGAAGAATGCGGTGGTTCGCGCGGCGAAGGAGAAAGGCGAAAGTGTTGGAGAGAGTGCGCTGCGGTACCGCCGCTTCGCTTACTTATAGCCCTACGGGCTGAGTAGCCGAGGGGGCGGCGGGGATTAATGCGCATCGCGCCCCACGCCGCCCACGATTAACTCTCCCCACGGTTATCCGCAGTAACGACGTGGATGCTAACCGCCGCCACACGGATCCGCCGGGAGCCGAGGCGCGTAATGGCGGGCCCCACCTGATGGCCCGGCCCCTGCCACGCGGCGCGGGTAGGCGACTATCGCTTCCACGTGGCGCCACACGACACGACCGTCTTGACAATGGCGGGAAGCGTGACTGGACACGCCTCCGCTTCCGGCCACGACTTCGCGGACAAGGTGGCCTTCGCCGAGCGTAGTCCGACGCCGGCAAGGCGCCCAGCAACAAGCGGCCGGGTCTCGAGTCGGCACTAGAAGGTTGAACTGTCAAGCTCCTTCGAGGCGGCGCGCCACCGGCTTCACCAGCTTCGGGACTACTTGCCGAGTAATGGGCCAAGGGTAGGCTGACCCGGTCCCAAGATCTTTCAAGACATCGGGCAGGTTGGCCCTCACCGAGTCCCGGGTCATTGGCGACCTCGAAGAAGGCCGAGTCCCTACTGGCGACTTCTGAGAAGGCCGAGTCCCACTGGCGACTGCTGAAGCAAGCCGACCGGGCTTTGCGACCTTTCAAGGCCGACTATGAGAGCTTCAGACGACGACTTTCATGAAGACCGACGAGGGTACGGTACCGACGCGGGGCGAAGCCCCTCAAACCTACGGAGGTAGGCATAGCTACAGTGAGCTGCACTCACGGAGATCTCCTGAAGGCGCTGCACTGCTGCCATGCCTCCTCGACTTCAGCCACAAAGGCGCAAGGCAACGTGCCCACGATGGCGGCCAGACGGTTCAAGACCGCGGGCCCCCGTCTGAGGAGAAGAAGATGGCCCGAGAATCGAAGACGGCCTCTGGAGTCGGCCTTCCTGCAGTCGGCCGCCTCTCCGCCGTAGGGCCCCACGAACCATAAACCAGATTGACGGGGAGGCGACAGTGATCGCCCGGCGACGGCGGCACTGCTCCCACGACCCCATGACCCGAGCCTCACGCCATCGAGTGTTGCACGGTGCTGTTCGGCTGTCCGCATGGGCCCGGCCAATGGTCGGGGCCCTGTGGCCGGGCAGAGGGCAGCTGCATGAGAGACAGACACTGGGGCCGCACCCATCAGCTTACCATTGTACCTCGGGGTGAGGCCTATATAAACCCCGGGGGCGCCCATGCAAAGGGTTCGCCTGGGATAGGTTTTTACAGACATAAGGCGAGAGGAAGGAGCCACCTTGCTCCCTCCTCGCCACCAAACAAAGACAAGGAGCACCTTTGTATTATCATCCCATAGTGATCATGCGAGACCCAGAGCAGCGAGAGGTGTTATCTCCCCGAGAGCCCAAGCTGGTAAGATTCGCCGGGCTGCATGTCTCCGCGCCTCATCCTGCTTTCTGTGCACCGCGACGTTCTACTCGCCCCCACCATGATAAGCCACCCGTTGTCATATGTCGCATCCAACCCCCGACACCGGCTCAGCTAAGATCAATTCAGGGTTTAACTAACATTTCCTCCCTAAACCCTGAACCACTACTGAATTTGAACAACACCAATTTCTTCTCGGAGTTCCTAAAACTTGGTGCGCCCGAGCGCCTTCATCAAGATGTCGGCGAGTTGTCCACTGGTGCCAATGAACTCAACCTCAACACGCCCATCTTCAATGCACTCACGCAGGAAATGAAACCTTGTGTCAATATGCTTACTGCGGTCGTGGAAGACGAAGTTCTTGACGAGGGAGATAGCTGCCTTGTTGTCGATCTTCAGCATGACCCGCTTCGGGCT
>JAHHZJ010000870.1:0-29658 GCA_021437245.1 Aegilops speltoides
AGCCTAGCAGAAAGTACATTGATTCAACGTGTACGGCACAACATCGGATGTCCACCTGCTGCGGTCATCGGTTGCGTTCCATCGAGCGTCTTGAAACCCGCGAGATCTGCGGAAGAGATGGCGATGTGCAAGATCGAGCGTCGATGAGCTATATGCCTGGCGACAAGTGTGCACATGCTGAGGAGGAGAAACTCCCGGAGAGAATCTGAAAATAGGAGGATCGCGGCGAGGATGCTGCCACAGCAAAAAAACCGGCGGAACAACGAGGAAGAAGAAAGGCAAAGATGTGCTACTCGTTGAGCTGTCCGGCAATGGAGGTGGCGCCAAAAAGCCAAAGCTGGTAGCTCGGCAAGAGATTGCGCATGCACCAACTGCCCGAGGCTATGGCGATCGCCGACAAACAAGGCGGCACCAACAAGCGTCTTGCCAGATCCGCTTGCACCAAGGGCCATGACCTCGGAGCTGCAAGAAGGTCGAGCGGCTCGTCGGCAACAAAAAAGGCTGAATCTGACGACGACGACAGAGAAGGCCAAGAAGGTCTTTGGAGGAGCCGGCAAGAAATGCCGGCCGAGGAGGCCTTGGCAAGGCCAAGCGGCAAGGCAAGGAGATAGACCTCCCAGCGCGCGCGACAAGGATGAAGATAGCGACAATGATGAAGATATGGATGATGGCCGAGACGGTGAGCAGGAGTTCGAGAAAGCCACAAAGGTCTGTGCGTTGTGGCGGTGCTTCTCGCATACTTCACCGCCAGCTCAAGCGGTGGGTGCGGGAAGTCAATCTGGTGGGAACCACCATCGAGTCCGCAAGCCTCTAAATGGTCCGACACGCCTATCATCTTTGATATTGAGGACCACCGATCGCATAACTGCGGTCGGTGCTTGCCGATGTTGGTTTCACCAACTATCCATAACCTCAAGGTCACTAAGATGCTAGTTGATGACCGGGTCGGCTTGAACCTGATCTCCTCCAGCGGTACTCGAAACTCGGATCCACGATGGCGAGCTCGAAGAAGCAGGCACATTCAATGAATCAATCCGGAAGGAGCAAGCGAAGGGAAGATCACGTTGCGGTGACATTTGGCAGCGAGTTGAACTTCAGGGCCGAAGGTCACTTTTGGCGTTGCGGACTTTCCATTGCCTTACAATGGGATACTCGGCCGTCGGCTTTTCGCCAAATTCATGGCAGCCTCTCACTCACGCATACAACATCTTTGAAGATGCGAGGCCGATAAGTGTCATCTCTGTCCTGGCGACAAGAAGGATGCTCTTATCTGCGCCGACAAGATCTGCAAGAAGCGGCAGCCGCCAGCGGATCGCAAGTCACTTGCCGTTGAAGCTCCGGGGAAGAAAAAGACCAAGTCCGGCGAGACTTCGATGCCCACTCCGACAAGCGCACCTCTTGGTGCTGCGCTACCGTCGAGGGCCTTTCATCCGAGCTCCACCGACAAGCATAAGAAGACAATGGCAGCTCCACGGAGACCAGAAGGTGTCGCCAAGGAGGGCGGCACTAGTGGTACCTTCACCATCGGTGCCACTCTCGACCCTAAATAGGAAAGAGGCGCTTCGTTGCTTTCTGAGGCAAACATGTCGGCGTGTTTGTGTGGCAACCGTCGACATCGGTGTTCCGGAAGTAATCGAGCACCATCTTGCCGTCTGTCCTCATGTGCGGCCCGTCAGCGAAGTCGAGGAAACAAGTGAGTGGGCGCCAGAACTCATCACGAAGAAATCACGAAATTGGAAGCAGCGAGGCCTTGTCGAGTGCTCCATCCTCGTGGTTGGCCAATCCTGTAGTCGTCGCCAAGGCAAGCGGAAATGGAGGCTTTGTATCGACTTCACCGATGTCAATAAAGCTTGTCCCAAGACCCATTTCCCTTGCCGTGCATTGACGGTTATTGTCTCCACGGCGGATGTGACTTGCTTTCATTTCTTGATGCATACTCGAGGATACCATCGGATCTTCATGGCGAGAGGATGAGAAAGACCGCATTCATCACTCCATGTGGCACATCTGTTTCATCGGATGCCTTCGGTTTAAAGAATCTTTGGTTCCACATTTGCAAGGGTAGTCCATGGCGGCTTTTGAGCCACAAATACGAAATGTGGAAGCCTACATGGATGACATAGTGGTCAGAACAAGGACAAGGCAGCTCGATTCAAGATTTAGAGCGAAACCTTTGCAAATCTCGCAAGATCAACCTCAAGCTTAACCAACAGAAGTGTGTGTGCAGGTCCCCTCGGCAAGCTTCTCGGGTTCTTCGTCTCGGCGGGGGAATTGAAGCCAATCCGACAAGATCAAGGCCATTGAGCAGATTGAAGCACCAAAGCGCGTCAAGGATGTCACGAAGACTTGCGGTTGCTGGCTGCTCTCGGCAGGTTTATCTCTAGAGTACGCTGGCGGCGCCCTGCCATTTTCAAAATATTGAAAAAGCGGGTCAATGAAATGGACTCGAGAGCGGAGGCTGCGGCTGCTGGACTTAAAGATACACTGTCCTCCACTCCAACACTTTGGCACCTAAGCCACAAGAGAAGTTCTCTTGTATATAGCGGCAACCAATCAAGTGGTTAGTGTTGCGTTAGTAGCGGAAGGGAGGCGGATGATGAGCCGGCAACCACGGCGGATGCATCCGGCGACAAGCGAGGGGACTTCAGGCAAGCTCTGGTCGACAAAGATGGATCTGCTTGGTAGCGTGAGGAGATCTGCGAAGAATGGTGCGGCGCCCGGTTTACTTTCGTTCCCTTCTGAGGGGGCTAGGTCAAGGTACTACGGTGTGCGAAATTGCTTTTGGCCTTCCATGGCCTCGAAAAGCTGCGCCATTACTTCCAAGCACATGAGATCCACAGTTGTCACTCGTTTTCCGCTGAAGGATCTGCGAGAATCCGAAGCAACGGTAGGATTGTCAAGTGGGCCTTTGGAACTGTCAAGCTTTGGCCTCAAGTTTGAGAGCACTTCAACTATCGAGGCGAGCATTGGCAGAATTCATAGCAGTGGGCGCCAACACGGATGAAGAAATTCGAGAAAGCGAGCATCCCGTCAAGGAAGCAAGCAAAGAGTGGCTGATGTACTTTGATGGTGCCCTCTCGCTGCAAAGGCGCGGTCTTGGCGTGCTACTTATTCGCATACGGAGAGAACCTCAATACGTAGTCGGATGCACTTTCCCAAGGAGCAAGCAACAAACAATACCGCGAGTATGAAGGTTTGCTTGCGGTCTCGAGATCGCAGCGGACCTTGGGATCAAGAAGCTCATTGTTAGGGGTGACTCGCGACTTGTCGTCCGCCAAGTGAACAAAATTATCGAGTCCGTTGATGGGCGCTTCGTTGATGAAGTGAGAAAGTTAGAAGAGCACTTTGGCGGCCTCTGAGATGGAACATGTTCCAAGAGCTCGAGCGACATTGCCGATGCTGTCAAAGTCTTGCCGCACTTAAGTTACACAATGGAACCAGGGATCTTTGTGCTCAAGCGACTCAACCGTCTACATAGCCATCAAGCTGGGCGAGCAAAAGAGGAAGTTGATTTGGTGACTATTTTCGGTGAGCTCCCGAAGCCGCCGCCAAGAAGGTCCCCAAGATCAACACCAAGAGTCTTGAGGCAGCCTGCTCCGGCAAGCCCTAAGGTTTGTTCCATTGAAGCGGAACTCCCGACAAGTTTTGCTCGGCAAGCTTGGAAGGAGCATCAACTCCGGTGAGCGCGAGGTTCTCGCCGTAAAGCGGATGTTCCCGCAGGCGGCGAATGTGCCTTTAGTCCTTGTTGTCGAGCGCAAGCTCCGGCATGGGCAATGATTGTCCGTTTCCTTGAGATAGGAGAACTTCGAAGAGCAAGAAAAGCGGAAAGAAGTAGCCAGCGGTCAAGTATGTACCGGTTTATCGACAAACTTTGTCTGAGAAGAAGACTCAATGGTGTGAAATTGAAGTGTATTCACGGGAAGATGGACAAAAGCTGTTGGCGAGAGATACATGGAGGCATATGTGGTCAACACATTGGCATAGAGCGCTTGCCGGCAAAGCATTCGGCAAGGTTTCTTTTGGCGACAGCCCTCCGAGGATGCAAGCTGCACAAGTATCAAAGTGTGAAGCGTGCGGTTCCATTCCAAGCAGATACACCAACCAGCTCAAGCTCTCGGGCGATCCCTTTATCACGGCCATTTTTGATGCAGGGCTCGACATCCTCGGCCCCTTTCCCGAGCTGTCGGGGCATTGAGTACTTATGCGCTGCAATCGACAAGTTCACAAAGTGGCGTAGGAAGTGGAAGCGATGAGGAAGGTGACATCATAGTCGTGATCAAGTTCTTGATTCGATTGTTTGCAGCCGAGATCCCTAACGGGATCATCACCGACAACGACGCGCCAATTCCGAGCCGCACCTTCATGCAATCGTCCAAGATCTTGGCGCCAAAGTGCGCAACCACATTGCTCATCCGAAAGCAGCGGTCAGCGGAGAGGGCAAATCTGAAGTCGCTGCGTGAGCTCAAGACCAGGACTTTCGGCGGGCTGCGCAAGTGCGGAAAGAAGCTGGATTGAGGAGCTGCGGTGGTTCTTTGATTCGTCGGGGCGGACGCCAAATCGAGCCCTTTGGCGGACACCTTCGCTCTAGTCTATGGGCGAGGCAGTTCTCCGGCGGAACTTCGTATCACGGGTCACCTCAGTGCTCGCTTATGATGAGCTTGAGCAAGAGCAGCTGCGACAAGATGGCCTTATTGCTCCTTGAGGAAGACCGTCTTCGGCGCATTTGTACAAGCTGCTCGATACCAGCAAGCTTTGCGCCGCTACCATAACCCGCAAAGTTAATGCGAGAAGTCTCAAGGAAAGGCGACCTTGTTCTTGGCGTGTTCGATCCGCCAAGAATTCCAACAAGTTGGCGCCAAAGTGGGAAGGCCCTTACGGGTGAAGCGAGTCACTAGGCTGCGTGTATCCGCCTTGAGACGAAGATGGCATTCAGGTGAGCAACTCTGGAACATTGAGCATCTTCGTAAGTTTTACCGTAAAGCGCGGTTGCGGAACACATTCGGCAACCACCTATATGAGTCTTGCCGATGTTGCATGTAATCCTTTGTACAAAGCAGGCGCGAGATCCGTGCATAAGTAAAGCTCATGTGCTCCGCACATCTTGTCAATTCATGCCTTCTATTTTTTGCATGTGTTATCGACACTTTGTGCACTTGCCCCGGTAAGCAATAATGAGCCGTAAGGCTCCATATCTTTATTTTCTCTTCTTTCTCTTTCTCAAAGAAAGGAAGGTTCCCTCGCCCACAAGTTTGCGGGGAAGGAGAAGATAATGGTGTGGACCGGCGTCGTTCAAGAAAGTTTAGCCTTACAGGGAAGCAAGCAGAGAAAAGCTAAGTTGCCAAAGTTTGAGCAATCAGTTTTAAAAATTTAAGTTATCTTCCTCGAGCGACCATGCTTTGTGTGGAAAACACATGCACGAAGGAACCAACTCATAACTAGTTCGCCCTTACTTTGTTTAGTCCGCTCAACAACTTAAGTGAGCTGCGACTAGATGCGACAAGGTTTCTTGTCGGTGGCGCTTACCCGACCCAGACTCTTGGCGTCCGGCACTCAGCGGCTTCATGACTTAGGCGCTGCGCCGACAAGTTCCCTAAAAAGTAGGGCAAAAACATACAAAGGAAGAATCAAGTAAAGGAAATAGCATAGCAATTGCTACCCAAAATAGAGTTATATTACAAAATAGCTTGTCATGACACTAACAGATTGTTCTCATAACATGACCCGGCGGCAAGAAAAGGAGAAAATGGGCGGCCTAATCTACGCGATCGCCCTCAACCCTCTTGATCCCGCTCACCTTGTCCATAATGGGTGCGACAAGGGTCTTGGCGCTTCGAGATCAACATCCGCGGCAAGGTCTTGAGGGCGTTGGTGAGGTTGAGGCACAGGTTGCGGAAGGCCACCTTCACCAACACCATTTGAAGAGCTCCAGCGAGATCTTCCGCGATTCATCGGACCAGCTGCTTTGGGATCTTCTCTGAGTCATTGGAGGCCGTCACTACGCCTTTGAAGAACAAGGTGAGCTTAGCGCTGGGTTGGAGGTTCTCATCGGAGGGATACCGAGATCCTCCATCCCAGTGCGCCGACTCCCCTGTCAATAAATTGCGGCAACATCCACGAGTCCCTCCGTCGATTGCTCCACATTATCCCTAAAAAGTGTCTGGGTGGTAGCAGCCCTCGGCAATGCGTCTCGTCGGCCTTGATCTTCTCCTTCAAAGGCCACCTCACTGCTCCCTGGCGCCCGTCGGCGTCTTGGTCAAAGTAGTCAGCTTCAACTCAAGATCTGCGTTGGAGTCCTTGGCGGCACTAAGCTCCTTGCCCTTCTCGGCGAGGCGACCCTACCCGGCTTCGCCAAAGGTGTAGGCGTCCTTCTCGCGCTCACGCTTGGCGCTGGCAAGCTCTTCACCGCTTCGCCTTGAGATCGGCCTCAGCTGCGCCACCTTCGTCTCCAGCTCCTTTTGGCGGCCTCGGCATTGTGGCAGCATCCTCTGCTTCCTTGAGAGCCCGCCGAATGTTTGCATCGCGCAAGCTCCTCCTCGTGGCTACATCAAGGTTGACCTTCCGCTGCGCCAACTTCGCCCTCCAGCCTTGAGACAGATTCTCGGCGGCAAGCAGCTGTTGCTCTTCAACTTTAGCCTTCTCGAGGAGGAAGGCTTTCTTCTCCTCGGCGAGTTGCTCCCGCTCCTCCACGAGGGGACGGATTGCTTCTGGTTGAGACCGGAGCTCCTCGGCGCTTCTCGATGTCCCTCCTGCCTTCGCGACAAAGCGCTTCCGGGATTCCAGCTTGGCACATCGGCGCGGTAGGCGACAACAACTTCGCAGCAGCCGCTCCTCCTCGGGCTGCCGCTGCTGCTGCTCGGTAGCGTCAACCAGCATCAGCCCGGCGAGGCGAAACACCTCTCCATCAAAGGTTTCTCCTTGACCGGCACCACAGGCTTGGCGCCCGGGGAGCTTGATAAAAAACGCCATCGCCCGGCCTTCAAATAAGCGCGGGCTGGGCTCTTGAACTGGCCTACTGGCGGCAGCGTAAAGGATCGCGATCGGCGTGGCGCTGGCGCTCCTGCTGACCTCGGGGCGTCGGTGCGATCGCCGGACCCCTCGCCGGCTTTGCGGCGGCAGCTTTGAGTAGCCTCTTCTTGGCGGGATCATCAGCGCCGGTACTTCTTGATGGCGTGGCGTCGTTGGTATTGCATGGCGCATTCTCCTCACCGGAGACCTCGGTCTCCATCGGCTCCGTGGCGAGAGGATCGGCGGCTGGAAAAGGGAGAAAAGTCAAGCAAATATCCAAAAAGAAAATCGGAAGAAGAAGAACCCAAGGGAAGTTTTCAAGCAAGAGGATTACATCTTGGGTTCTCTGGTCATAGTCTCCATACCGGAAGTCATTAGTGCTGTCCCTTGCGGAGAGCTCTCCTTGCGGAGACTTCTCCCTTCGGATAATTCTCCCTTGCGGGCAGCTCCTTGCAGGGAACCCTCCCTTGGCGGTGTAGTCGAAGCAGATGGCATGTCGGGGGCAGCTTCAGGGCGCTCCTGGTGAGGCTGCTCCGCTCCTACACAAACCAATAGTCGGATGTCAGCAAAGGAAGAGCATCCATGCGCGCCTAACAGCATTAAGTAAACCATATACTTACTGCTGGGGGCTCGGCTGGGGAGCTCTTTGAGAATAGTTGCGGGTCGGCATGGTGGTCTCGGACACACCCCTGCTGTCATGATGGGTTAGTCCTCGATGACAATCACGAGACCTTGGCTCTGTTCGCCACTCTGGGCGAGTCACGAAAGGAATGAGTTGGAAGTAAAGCAAACCAGATACAAGACAAAACAGCAAAATTGAAGAACTACAAGTACATCAAAGAATCTTACTCTTCTTCTTCCTCGTCGGGTGGCGAGAGAGGTCAATCGGCTCACCTCGTGGAGCGGCGGCGGAGGTAGAGTTCCTGCTTAGCAGCGTGGCGAGGCGTGGCGGTGGTCTAAGACAGCCCAGCTCCGGCCACCGCCGCTGACATGAGGCAAGCGAAGGCGTAGTGCAGGAGGACCCGCCCGATTACGCTTGGCGTGAGGTGCTCCCAGCAACAGCGCTTGCCCGCGGTGGGCGTGTCGCGGCGGCGGTGTTAACTCGTCTGCCGCCCGCTTCGTCCCCGGCCTTGCGGAGCGCCTTCTTGGTGGGCTGGGGGCTCACCTTGCGGCAAGCTGTCACGAAGATGAGGAGGAAGAGGTTGGTCTCCAGCAGCCGCTCGCACCCTCGGCGGGCTCGCTTCGACTCGACCCGGGCCAGCAAGCTCTCCCTCGCCCGGCAAGCTCCTCTCGCTTGGCAATGCTTGCCGCCTCTGCTGCCTCTGCCTCCTCCACGGTGAATCCAAACTTCGCCCGTGGCAGCCCTGCGCCGCCTCTTCCAACCTAGTGGCGTCGCGCTGCATCTCCGCATCGGTGGTGTCGCGAGTAAGGCTTTTACATTCATCGGGCCGGACGGCACTTCTACCAAGCCGTCAAAGAACTCACTGCGGCGTCGTCTGCGGGCTCTTGCCAAGTTGGGACAATTCCATCGGCGCCGGCGGCATCATTACGCAGATCGCGGTCGAGCAAGGAGTTGTTGCATAAGCGAGGCGACACCCTTGAAGCAACTGAACGCCGGGATGTTGAGGTGCGTGCTTGAACAGTTCTGGAGCATCGCTTCGGTTCGAGACAGTGAAGTTGAAGTTGAGGCCAGGCGGTGTAGTGAAGAGATGGCATGTCGGGGCAGCTTAGGAAGCTCTGGTGAGCTGCTCGCTCCTACAAACCAATAGTCGAGATGTCGACCAAGGAAGAGCATCCATGCGCCCTAACGGCGGAAGTAAACCATATACTTACAGCTGGGGCTCTTGTTGGGGGCTCTCTGAGAATAGTTGCGGGTCCGGCAAGGTGGTCTCGGACACACCCCCTGTCATGGTGGGTTCTTCCTCGATGACAATCACGGGACCTTGGCTCTCTTTGCCGCTCTCTGGGCGAGTCACGAAAAGGAATGAGTTAGGAGTAAAAGCAAATCAGATACAAGACAAAACAGCAAAATTGAAGAACTACAAGTACAGCAAAGAATCTTACTCTTCTTCTTCCTCGTCGGAATTGGCCTTGGAGAGGTGAGTCGGCTCACCTCCGGCGGACGAGGTGGAGGTAGAGTTCCGCTGCCGCTTGGCGAGGCGTGTGGTGGTGCAGAGACAGCCCAGCTCCGGCCGCCGCCTATTGCTGAGGCTGAGCGAAGCGGTGGTGGGGAGGACCCGCCCGGATTACCCCTTGATGGCGTGAGGTGCTCCGCAGCAGGCGCTTACCCGCAGTGGAAGCGTGTCCAGCGCAGTGGCTGGCTGTTGACTTCGTCTGCCGCCCTTCGTCCCGGCCGGAGGCGCCTTCTTGGTGGTGGGGGCTCTGCTTGCGGCAAGCTTTACGAAGATGAGGAGGAAGAGAGTTGGTCTCCAGCAAGCCACTCGCACCCTCGGCGGGCTCGCTTCGACTTCGACTTGAGGCCCATAAGCTCTCCCTCGCCGCAAGCCCCTCTCGCTCGGCAAGGCTTGCCGCCTCTGCTGCCTCTGCCTCCTCCACGGTGAATCCAAACTTCGCTTGCAGCAGCCCTACGCCGCCTCTTCTAGCCTAGTGGCGTCGCTGCATCTCGCGTCGATGGTGTCGCTAGTAAGGCTTTTACATTCATCGGGCGGACCGGCACTTCTACCAAGCCGTCAAAGAACTCACGGGCGGCGTCGTCTGTAGCTCTTGCCAAGTTGGGACAATTCCATGCGAATCGCTGGCGGCATCATTACCCGCGGATGCGGTCGGCGAGAGTTGTTGCCTGATGGAATGACACCCTTGGCAACCTAAACGCCGGGATGTTGAGGGTCGTGCTTGAACAGTTCTGGAGCATCGCTTCTAGTTCGGGAGCAGTGAAGTTGAAGATTGAGCCGGTGCAGCCTCATGATATCCGCCGCATTTTGGAACTCCAGGCGGGTCTCCTCCTCTCCTGCTGAGAGCGTCGGCGGCGAAGAATGCGCCATAGCGCTCGATGAACCCAACAAACCTGAGGCATTGGATCCGGGTGGCGGCAATCTTGACCTATCGTCTTCGGGGCCACGTTGCTCAATCGTTGCGCGCACTATTGGGGTTTGGCGTTAGGCGATGGCGGCTGCGGGTTCTCCTCGACAATCAACACCAGTCTGCTCTCCATTCCTCCCACTTGTCCACGAGCTCTCCCTCGGATAAGCTTCCTTCTTGCTAGCTCTCGAGATCCGGCGATTCCATGGGATAAAACTCCCCTCTCTCAACCGGGGCATAAAGAAGTGGTGAAAAAGAGCTACATTTGGATAGACTCAACAAAGTTTTCACGAGATGTGCAAAAACTGCCATGGTCGAAACGGCATTGGGGGTGAAGTCAAGGCCGGAACCGTAGGTGTTCATAATGTCGTGGAAAAACTTCGAGAAAAGGCGAGAGCCCGCGATGAAAACTCTTGCGAAGAAGGATACCCATTGAGACCCGGTTCAGCGGCTGGCTGAGAGTACCTTCGTCTTGTGGATCGCTCGCGTCTCCGTCGACGAAGAGGTAGTCATATTCCTCGGCTGCCGTGGCGAGCTTGGAGGAAGGTTGCCTGCCCCTTCGCGCCCATGAGCAGCTGCGCCTCGGTCGACTTCGACCTTCCCTTGTCGGCTTCAAGAGCCATGGCGGAGGTGGTGGGGAGATCGGCGGCGTTGGTGGTGCTGGTGGCGATGGGGCGGCGCTGCTCTCTTTCGACTTTGGGAAGAAAGGGGGAGGCGGAGGTTTTGAATTGGAACGACAACCGGCGAAATGGGTGAACTGCCCTGTTTCCCTGCTTATAAAGAGGAGAGGCGGACGTTCCGTCTTTGAATAAAGAAACCACCACAATATCTCCCACGACACGCATTAAGCGGCGTGCGTTCGAGGAGAAGCGGTGGATCTGGAGTAAGATACTGGCGTAAACCAGGCAGGCGTGCCGTGCCCTATTTTGGGCCTGGCTCAGCACCTTTCGGCACCGTGTGTGGCCAGGCCGAGGGCTCTTGTCGGTGTACTAAGTAGGGTACCCTACTATCCCGAACTTGTGCGCGGGCAATCGCAGCACCAGCAGCAAGGCTTGCGGGTGACGCCAAGGTCCTCCGTGGTTCCTTTGGAGCCATTCAAGAACAAAGTATTCAAGCCAAGGAGACAAGGCCCGGCAAGAGGAGGCTTGCCGGAAGGCCAACAAAGGCATCTCAAGGAACTTGCCGCGGCGATGCCGCGTCCGGCGAGGCCGATGGCGACAAGCTTCGAGCGACAAGACGCGGACGACGGCAAAGGCGCTTGCAGCGACAAGCTTCCACTCTGTGCAGCGCTCCGGCATCCACCAGCGTGTTGCCTGGGACCTTTCGGTAGCGGCGTGGCAAGAAGGTGTGCAGCCGGCGGTCTGTGGCGTGGCAAGCGGCGTGACAAGATTGCCATCGTGGCAAGCGGTGGCGTCCACAGCGGTCCTTTTGCACTATTTGGGCGGCAGAGGCAGGCGATTAATGCCTTTGTCCCCTTCCGTCGGGGTTAGGTATGGTACAGCTGCAGGTAGTTGTACCAACGCAACACCTTTCCATTTTACCCTTGTCTCGCTGCCACCTGTCGGTGACCCCTTGAGCATATAAAAGGAGGCCCATGCATAGCGTGGGGGGTTGAAGCGAGAAAAACACTCACGCTCGGTCGTTAGCAGCTAGTGTGTACTATAGCACTCAGCGCTCGAGCAAGAACTCAATACACTCGGACATGCAGCGGTAGGAGTATTATCTCTCGGAGAGCTCGAAGCTGGGTAAACTACTCGTGTGCCGCCTCGATCTGCTCTTGGCGCGATCTCCGCCCGCCCGAACGAAAGGGCTCGGTCCACCGGTCCCATAGTAGTTCGTGGATCAGTTTCCCCGACAAATTTACAGTCCGCTAGAATACTTGCAACCTATTCTACTTGGCGTACACTAAGCTCACGGGGATCTCCTTCCCGCCGGCCCCTGAAGTCCGACCTCGGCCATGTGGTTGGATCCGCCTTCTTGTACGCGTCTTCACCATGGCCGGGCCTCCTGGCGCCTTGACGACAGGCGATATATTCCATAGGCGGAGGCGCCGTGCTCCACAAGCTTCTCCGCAAGCCCTCGAGACCCTCGGGTGAGAGGCAGGCGGCCATAAAGCACTGGGCGGCGCCACTCGCCGCTGCCGAACTGCGTTCGTGTAGTTGCGATAGCTTCGAGGAAGTTGGTCACCCGTTGATATGGGCATTTCCTCTGCAGGGCGACATGTGAGCACACCTACAGACACATTTCTGTCAATCGACTTCCTCGCCGAACTCTTCTTTTCAAAAGAGTTTGCTCAAGCACTTATTGTAGATGCTGCGACGAAGCCGCTGATTCTCCTTTACGGAGCCAGACAGCTGGGCCCGAACACCCTTTAGCTCTTCTCCAAGCTGGGTGTGGGCATCTTGGAGCTTGTTCCTCTCCTGCTGCACCTTCATAAGCACCCTCTCGCGGCCTTGGTGGCGTAGTAGTGTTGCTTGTCCGGATCGATCCGCAACATCTGCAATATTATTGTCGATTACTCATACGCCTTTACACGCTTATCATTTTTTGAAATATGTGCTACGGAGGGGTCTCTGTGTCTCCTCCTGCGAGCGGCTAGTGCGGCCTCAAGTTGGGCCTTGCACTCTTGTAGCTCCTGAGACAATTGGGTATTCTTCTCCGTAAGATCCTGCATATCAAATGATCCTTAAATCAGTTATTTTAACTACTTTAAGTCTCGGGGGCTACTAGCATATACAACTATTAAAATCCCTTACCGTATGTCTTTCACATACTACTCCGTGGCTCTGGTTAAACCATCTTGGCGGCGCGGAGTGCGGCGTCTCCAGCGTTAAAGGCATTCAATGCCTCCGGGGAAACCGCGCGTCACGAAGAAGCTGTCGATGGCGCCTGTGATTCATGGCGCTCTCCACCTCAGACCTGGTGGCGGACAGCCTATTGGCATCCTCCGTTGGAGGAGCATCCGGCTCGCGCCTTGCGCTCGACTCCTCCCCCGGACCAGGTGTTGGGCTGGTGGAGGCTTGGTTGGCAACCCCTCCGGGCACAGTCCGGCGAGCGCTCTTTCTCCTAGAAGAATCGGGAGCATTAACATACTTCATAGGGCCTTTTCGCTTAAAGCGGTGGCGTGACATACCTTTCTGGCGGCGTTTCAATCCGCACCGCACCCACTTCCGCTGCTGGGCGGCCGACCCTGGTTGGTCCACCACCGAGATCAGCTTCCAGTGAAGGCACCTCTGCGAGACAACGTTGGTATCTGATGGTCGAAATAAGCGCAGACGAAAAGATGGTGTCGGGCTCCGGTCATAATTACAGGAAGCGGAGATAAACAGGGGTAATCGGCCATAATGGCGACTAGAGCATACCCATGCTCGATTGATGGAATACCCGTCAATCAGCTCCACCTTTATGTCAGATCCTCCTCGAAGGCGGATCAAGGGATCTTCCAGATCCTCGGGTTGTGGGCGGACTTTGTATGCCCTCCACATCCGGCCTTGAATCCTGCGTCGAAATCCTCAAAGTGAGACCTTGAACTCTCAAAAGCTGATCGGATAGATAAATGTTCCTTACCCAGCTCAGGGATTATTCATGGAGAATCCGTTCAATGGACTCGTTGGAGAAGTCCTCCTTCTCCCCCTTGTACAAGCGGACAGGATCTTCACGGATCTGCGGCCGATCCGGCCCCTGCGGCCATGGCGGGTGGCGTCATTCTCCCGTTGAAATACCATGGGGTGGCCCCTATATTGGGCGGCTGCACCCTAGCATAATGCTGCGTGGCCATGACTCCAATCATGGTCAATCCGGAATGAAACCAGCAACCTTATCCGGCCCATCAGATAATGGACGCTCTTGTTGTCCTCCAGTTGAGGGCTCCGCGGGTGCCAACTCAGGCGTTTCTTGAGAGGATCGTTGCTGAACTCCGGGAGGCCAACCCAAACTGGGTCCGGCAGTGGAGCATCTTCCACATAAAACCATTCCGAGGGCCAGTCTTCAGATGCCTTCTTTGGGGTTCGGATAGATATCCGGTCCGGCGATCGCCATATTTGGCTCCGCCCACTTGGTATATCGACCCCTCGTGAGAGCAAGTGCGAGGCAAAACAATCTCTTCCATAGCATGAAATGGGGCTCGATGCCCAGAACAGCTCGCAAAACTCTGAAACCCGCAATGTGCGAGAATGGGCGGCGTAAGGTGATGAAGCTGGAGTCCGTAGAACTATAGTAGCCCGGAGAAAGCGGATGTATGGGAATCTGGCCCCTTATTAGATAAGGAACAAAACACACCTGCTCTCCTTTAGAGGGACTGGGGGTATTCTCTGCCTGCTTTCCACCCTTGTAGGTGGCCAGCCCGGCTCGAACCGGGACCATAAAGGCCGGAGGAAGGTATCCCTCCGTTTGGAGCGTCACCAGCTCGTTGTGCGGGACTGAACATCTCCTCCAATCTCCTGGCTGAGGGTTGGGAGCACGAGAAGAGGAGCCGCGTCAACGGTCCATGATGGAGTGGATTTTTGGTCATAAGCGCTCCGATGAGTACTCGCGGAGGGAAGATGGTGTGATTTGGATCTGGATTCTTGCCTCTCTTATAGGCAGACTTATTTCGTGATTAGGGGTAAAATGTAAAAATACCTGGCCTTTCGCATTAAATGCGACACGTGGAAGAGGGCCATTATTGGGCGTGGAAGCCAAGGGCGCAACATTTATAAGGAAGCGGACACTATTCGGCAAGCACATGGAATTTGGAGGAGAACCGCCTTGCAGCGCCAAACTCATCGTCATTGAAGCACTTTGGTTAAAGGACTCTTGAGGAGTCTTGGACTAGGGGTGTCCAGGATAGCTGGACTATCATCATCGGCGGACTCCAAGACTATGAAGATACAAGATTGAAGACTTAGTCCGTGTGGGATGGGATTTTCCTTGGCGTGGAAGGCAAGCTTGCCAATCTGGATATATAGATCTCCTACCATTTTAGCCGACTCTGTGTAACCCTAGCCCTCTCCGATGTCTATATAAACCGGAGGTTTTTAGTCCATAGGACGAACAACAATCATACCATAGGCTAGCTTCTAGGGTTTAGCCTCCTTGATCTCGTGGTAGATCCACTCTTGTACTACCCATATCATTAATATTAATCAAGCGAGGGTAGGGTTTTACCTCCATCGAGAGGGCTCGAACACGGGTAAAAACATCGTGTCCCTTGTCTCCTATTACCATCTGCCTAGCGCATAGTTGGGACCCCCTACCGAGATCCGCGGTTTGACACCGACAATGACCTTCAAGACAGGATTCTTGTACCACTCACGAAGTAGTATGCATCCTTGTCACCCCTCGAGATGCAGTAGTGACTTGATCCGAAACTTCATGATCACTATCATAGCTTCTACTTCAATTGGTGTGGGCGCCACAGGAACAACTTCTGTGCCCTGCTACACTAGTTGAAGTGACGGTTCAATAACCTCATCAAGTCTCCACCATGATCACTCAACTTTCGAGACAAACTTTTCCTCGAGAAAGGACTGATTCAGAAACAATGCCTATTGTTTTCGGATCTGAATTAGGAGGTATACCCAATTGTTTTGGGTGTCTTATGAAGATGCATTTTATCGCTTTGGGTTCGAGCTTATCAACACTGAAACTTTTTTCACATAAGCGTCGCAACCCCAAACTTTAAGAAAGCGACAACTTAGGTTTCTCAAACCATAGTTCAAGCGATTAATACGTCTCAATGGAATTACGTGGTGCCCTATTAAAGTGAGTGTGGTTGTCTCTAATGCCTAACCCATGAGCGATAGTAGTAATCGATAAGAGACATCATAGTGCGCACCATATCAATAGGGTGCAACTATGATGTTCGGACACACCATCACACTATGGTGTTCCAGGCGGTATTAATTGTGAAACAATTTCCACAATGTCTTAATTGCGTGCCAAAGCTCATAACTTAGATACTCATCTCTATGATCATATCATAGATATTTTATCCTCTTGTCACGATGATCTTCAACTTCACTCTGAAATTACTTGAACCATTCAATAATTCAGACTTGTGTTTCATCAAGTAAATATACTCGATATCTACTCAAATCATCCGTGAAGTAAGAACATAGCGATATCCCTTTGCGTGCCTCGGCACTCATTGGATCGCACACATCAAAATGTATTACTTCCAACAAGTGCCTTCTTGTTCCATTTCTTGAAAGCGAGGCTATCGGTCATCTTGCCCATGTGGTATGATTTGCATGTCTCAAGTGATTCAAAATCAAGTGAGTCCAAGCGGTCCATTTGCATGGAGTTTCTTCATGCATATACACCAATAGACATGGTTCGCATGTCTCAAACTTTTCAAAAAACGAGTGAGTCCAAAGATCCATCAACATGGAGCTTCTTCATGCGTTTTATACCAATATGACTTACATGGCAGTGCCACAAGTAGGTGGTACTATCATTACTATGTTATGTCTTTTGGCATGAACATGCGTATCACTACGATCGAGATTCAATAAACCATTCATTTTAGGTGCAAGACCATTGAAGGTATTATTCAAATAAACAGAGTAACCATTACTCTCCTTAAATGAATAACCGTGTTGCGATAGACATAATCCAATCATGTCTATGCTCAACACAAACACCAAATAACAATTATTTAGGTTTAACACCAATCTCGATGGTAGAGGGCATCACGATGCTAGCTGACATCAACCTTGGAAACACTTCAACACATATCGTCAGCTCACCTTTAGCTAGTCTCTGTGTATTCCGTAGCCTTTTATTTGAGTTACTAACACTTAGCAACCCGAACGGTATCTAATACCCTGGTGATACTAGGAGTACTAGTAAAGTACACATTAACATAATGTATATCAATATACTTCTATCGACCTTATCGACCTTCTCATCTACCAAGTATCTAGGGTGATTACGCTCGATGGTTGTTCCCCTTATTACAGAAGCACTTAGTCTCGGGTTTGGGTTCAACCTTGGGTTTCTTCACTAGAGCAGCAGCTGATTTGCCGTTTCATGAAGTATCCCTTCTTGCCCTTGCCCCTTCTGAAACTAGTGGTTTTACAAACCATCAACAATTGATGCTCCTACATGACTTCCACTTTTGCGGTGTCAAACATCGCGAATACTTCAAGGATCATCATATCTATCCCTGATATGTTATAGTTCATCATGAAGCTCTAGCATCTTGGTGGCAATGATTTTGGAGAAACATCACTATCTCATCACGGAAGATCAACTCCCTCGATTAAAGTGATTGTTGTACTCGGACAATCGAGCACAAGCTCAACGATTGAGCTTTTCTCCCTTAGTTTGCAGGCTAAGAAAATCGTTGGAGGTCTTATACCTCTTGGCGTGGGCACGAGCACTGAAATCCCAATTTCAGCCCTCGAAACATCTCATATGTTCGCGACATTTTGAAATCGTCTTTGGTGCCTCAACTCTAAACCGTTTAAGCTGAACTATCACGTAGTGATCAAAAGCGTGTATGTCGGATGTTGCAACATCCCACGAACTGACGTTCGAGTTCAACACCTTGGCGGTGCATTAAGGACATAAGCTTTCTCGAAGCAACAAGGACAATCCTCAATTTACGGACCTAGTCCGCATCGCATGCATACTATCAACTTTCAACTGAATTTTCTCTAGGAACATATCTAAACACTAGAACTAAAGCATGAGCTTACGACATAATTTGCAAAGATCTTTTGACTATGTTCGGGATAATTAAGTTCATCTTATGAACTCCCCTCGAGATAGACATCCTCTAGTCATCTAAGGATTACATGATCCAGTCAACTAGGCCGTGTCCGATCATCACGTGAGATGGACTAGTCAGCGTCGGTGAACATCTTCATGTTGATCGTTATCTTCTATATGACTCATGCTCGACCTTTCGGTCTTCCGTGTTCGAGGCCATATGCTGTACATGCTAGGCTCGTCAAGTCAACCTAAGTGTATTGCGTGTGTAAATCTGACACCCATTGTATTGAGCGTTAGAATCTATCACACCGATCATCACGTGGTGCTTGAAACAACGAACCTTCCATGCGATTATGCGAGTTAGGAGAACACCTTTCTTGAAATTATTTGAGGGATCATCTTATTTAAGCTACCGTCGTTCTAAGCAAATAAGATGTAAAACATGATAAACATCACATGCAATCAAATAGTGACATGATATGGCCAATATCATATTGTTCCTTTGATCTCCATCTTGAGCGCCATGATCATCTTCGTCGCGGCATGACACCATGATCTCCATCATCATGATCTCCGTCATCGTGTCTTCATGAAGTTGTCATGCCAGCGACTACTTCTACTTCTATGGCTAACCGTTTAGCAATAAAGTAAAAGTAATTTACATGGCGTTCTTCAATGACACAGGTCATACAAAAAATAAAGACAACTCCTATGGCTCTGTCGGTTTCATACTCATCGACATGCAAGTCGTGATTCCTATTACAAGAACATGATCATCTCATACATCACATATATCATTCATCACATCCTTTGGCCATATCACATCACAAAACACTTGCTGCAAAACAAGTTACATGTCCTCTAATTGTTGTTGCAAGTTTTTACGTGGCTTCTATAGGTGTTCTAGCAAGAGCGTTACTTAGCTACATAAAACCACAGCGTGATATGCCAATTTCTATTTACCCTTCATAAGGACCCTTTTCATCGAATCCGCTCCAACTAAAGTGGGAGAAGGACACCCGCTATGCCACCTTATGCAACTAGTGCATGTCGGTCGGTGGAACTGTCTCACGTAAGTGTGCATTGAAAGCACATTTGCTCCACAGGTGGTTTGGTAATTAATGACAACATACTTTGTGGTTGGACTAATGCTTTTATCAAGTATGTTTCAGGAAAGTCAATCACTTTGGCATGGCAAAAGGAATGAAGAGGTGGACCCCTAGGGTGCTAAGGAAAGCATTGGCAAAAGCTCAAGACTCCATTTTGGTTTAGTGATCCAAGATCACATTGAGTCCATAGGAAAGCCAATACTATTAAAGGGATGAGGTTATGATAATGCTCTTGTTGCTCAAAGTGCTTAGTGATCTATCTCCCAAACTATCAGCAATCTTTCATTCCAACATATACTCATAAGTAATCTCGGTCCCACCGATTCCATAAACTTCAGTCACAAGAGATGAACCACCTCAGCCATATAGCCAAACCCTAGAAATTTGGATTTTCGATTCCAAACTCGGTCTCACGAAACTAGTGTTGCCAACACGTAACATACATCATCATATCGGTGTCACCGAGATGATAAAGTCGATCCCACCGAGATTGGCAAACCCTAGTCTTTGGAAGAATCGGACTAACAGAGATTGTATTTTCGGTCCCACGAAAATCCCAACGTTCTAAGATTTGAACTTCGGTCTCACGAGTTGTCAACCAGTCGACCGAGATTGGTCAAATGTGTGTAGCAGTTGGATTTTGTGTGGAGGCTATAAATACCCTCCACCTCCTCTTCATTGAAAGAGAGCCATCGAAAGAACTACCACTCCTACCTTACATTTACGAGAAGAAAACTACCTACCCTTGTGTTGAGATCAAGTTGCTCCACTCCCACCATATGAAACTTGATTTCTAGCCTTCCCAAGTTGCTTTCCACTCAATCCTTTCTTCCACCACAGCCAAATCAGTGAGGAGAGTTGAGTGTTGGGGAGATTATCATTTGAAGCACAAGAGCAAGGTTCATCATCACCAACACCATCTATTACCTTTTGGAGGTGGTGCCTCCTAGATTAGTTAGGTGTCGCTTGGGAGCCTCCGTCAAGATGTGGAGTTGAACCAAGAAGTTTGTAAGGGCAAGGAGATCGCCTACTTCGTGAAGATCTACCCGAGTAAGGCTAGTCCTCCGTGGGCGTATGCCATGATGGCATAGACAAGGTTGCTTCTTCGTGGACCCTTAGTGGGTGGAGCCCTCCGTGGACTCTGCATGGCCGTTACCCTCCATGGGTTGAAGTCTCCATCAGCGTGGATTGGCGATAGCACCACCTATCGAAACCACGAGAAAAATCTCCGTGTCTCCAACTGCGTTTGATCTTCTCCACTTCTCTTTACTTCATGTGCAATTTACTTTCCGCTGCCCATACTCTAGAATTGCATGTGTAGTATGCTACTTGACTTGTATGCATCTTGCTTGACTTGTGTGATATGCAAAATCTGCCAAAACTTGTCTTGATCACAAGGCATAATTTTATCTTGTCAAGTAGTCTAATCACCCCCCTCTAGACACTCTCACCTTGCGATCCTACAATTGGTATCGAGCCTTGGTCTCCATTGCTTTGGTTTGCACACCATTGGAGTAAGATGGACGTGTCTACGTTTGGGAGTGTTAGCCATAGAGTGCCTATTCTTGATGGAGTGTTCTATAACTCGTGGAGGATTGAAATGCTTGCTATCTTTAAGATGTACAACTTAGCAAATATGTTGAAACCCCATATGTACCTCCATTTGACCCTTGCACCCTACTATGGATGAAGAGCTTGATTTGCTTCGTAACCTTAGAGCTGTAAATCTCATCATTAGAGGCTTGCCCGATAACTTGCTTGAGCTTGTCACAAACTTTGAGTGCGCCTATGCTATGTGGAAGTTCTTGGAAGAACTTTATCAGGACTACTCTTTGAGAGGTCTTGATGAAATTCTATACAAGACTATTGAATTTGATATGATCTTTAATGATCCCAACTTTGATAAATGCTTCTTTGAGCTTCGTGATCTTATGAAAAGAAGGAGATCCGGACTTATCAATGTTCTAATTAGAAATGCTCTTGTATTGCATTCCGATGATTATTGTCACATTGACAAAACTAATGCAAGTCATTGTCAAATTGACCTAGGTATTGATGATGAATTATCTATGGGTCAATATGATGATGAGCATGAGCATGATGGCGATTACTCGATTAGGACACGAGCTAGACAAGATCATGAAAGTCTCAATCTTATGGCAAATCGAGAGACTACATATCCGGTGGAAAGAGTGGATTCTTGATAGTGGATGCACCGATCACATGACCGGAGATGAAGACATGTTTGAGAGCTTGCAAGAACAATGGTCCATAAGTATGTGACTTTTGGAGACAACTCAAGGGTAAGGTACTTGGCCTTGGTAAGGTGGCCATATCTCATGATAGCTCTATTCAAAATGTCATGCTTGTGGAATCACTTGGATACAATTTACTTTCCGTGTCTAGATTAGCTGACTTTGGATTCAATGTGCTATTCACGAAGTAGATTGCCAAGTTTTTAAATCGTGATAATCATAACATGGTTTTACGGTATCGTAGAGGTGATCTATACATTGTTGATTTCACTAAGAAAGCTCAACCTAGAACTTGCTTCATTGCTAAATCTGCTAAAGGTTGGTTATGGCATAGAAGGCTTGGACATGTTGGTATCGTAATCTAGATAAGCTAATCAAGGTGATCACATTCTTGGTGTTAAAGATGTTTTCTTTGATAAAGATAGACTCTGTAGTGCTGTCAGCGAGGAAAACAAGTAGGTGGAAGTCATCCGTGAAGAACATCATGACCACAAGGAGACCGCAGGCTTCTTCACATGGATCTCTTGGTCCCAATGCTTACAAAAGCCTTGGTGGTAACTCCTTTGGTCTAGTTATAGTTGATGATTATTCAGTTCGTGGGTATTTTCCTTGATGACAAGTCACGAGTTGAGAGAATCTTCAAAACCTTTGCGAAAGGCCCAAAATCAATTTGAGGTGAAGATCAAGAAAGTTCGGAGTGACAATGGAGCGGAGTTCAAGAACGCCATGTGGACTCTTTTCTCGATGAGAAAGGATTCTACATGAGTTCTCGACTCGTATACTCCTCAACAAAATGGAGTTGTTGAGAGGAAGAACGAGCAGCTCATTGAGATGGCGAGCGATGCTTGATGAATACAAGACACGAAACACTTTTGGGGTGAAGCCGTCGAGACGACTTGTCATGCTATCAACAGGCTTTATCTTCACAAGCTCCTCGGCAAGACTTCATCTGAGCTCCTTACCGTTAACAAACCCCAAGTGGGATACTTTCGTGTCTTTGGTTCAAAATGCTATATCCTTGATAAGCATCGTCGGTCTAAATTTGCTCCTAAAACTCATGAAGGCTTTTCCTCGGTTATGGATCAAACTCTCACACCTACCGTGTCTACAATAATTTCACCGAAAGGTTGAAGAGGCGGTGAGCGTGATTTGATGAATCTAATAGCTCATAAGTAGAGCAAATGCCTATTGATGTAGGAGACAAGGACCCATCGGAAGCCATTCAAGATCTATCCATTGGAAAGATCCATCCCATGGAAGTGAAGGAGAGTACCTCATCTACATATGTGGAGCCCCTACCTCATGGCAAGATGAACCTCAAGGCAACATGGAGGCCTCCACAAGTGGAACTCACCAAGATGAGGAAGTGCGACAAGAAGATCCACCACAACCTCCTTCTCCACCACCTCAAGACAACACCAACAACAATGAAGAAAGAAGATGAGGATGATGAGGAAGCTCAGCGCGACCACAACAAAAGCTATCTCGAGTTGAGCAAGAGTCAAGAAGAATCATCCCGTGGAACAAATGGTGAGCGACATCGACTCCGGAGAATTACTCGCTCTAAAACTCGTTTAGCTAACTTTTGTGAGCATTACTCATTCATTTCTAGTCTTGAACCTATGAAGGTAGAAGAAGCGCTTGAAGACCGGATTGGGTGAGCGCTATGCGAAGAGCTACACAACCGAGAGGAACAACGTTTGGACTTTGGTAGAAAGCCTAATGATGTTCAAAAGCGTCATTGGAACCAAATGGGTGTTTGGAACAAGCAAGATGAAGATGGACAAGTCATCATAACAAGGCTCGTCTCGTAGCACAAGGTTACACACAAGTCGAAGGTATGGACTATGGTGAGACCTATGCCCCGTTGCTAGACTTGAGTCCATTCGCATTCTTCTTGCTTATGCCAACCACCATGATATTACTCTCTATCAAATGGACATTAAAGTGCTTTCCTAAATGGTGAAATTGAGGAGGAAGTATTTGTGAAACAACCTCCGGTTGTGAATCCTAAAAGCCTAATCATGTTTACAAGTTGCACAAAGCTCTTTATGGTCTTAAACAAGCTCCTAGAGCTTGGTACAAATCTTGACTAGTTTTCTTCTTGAAAAGGGTTTTGAGATTGGAAAAATAGACTCAGCGCTATTCACGAAAAGGGTTGATGGTGAACTATTTGTGTGCGGATATATGTTGATGATATTATCTTTGGTTCAACTAACCCTCGTTTTAGTGAGAAGTTTGGAAAGCTTATGTCGGAGATATGAGATGTCCATGATGAGTGAACTCAAATTCTTCCTTGGGTTGCAAATCAAGCAATCTAAGGAGGTACCTTTGTCTCACAAACAAAGTACACCAAGGATCTCTTCAAGAAGTTCAACATGCAAGAAAGCAAAGGTATGAGAACCCCCATGCCTACTAGTGGACATAATGACTTGACAAAGATGGAGAACCTGTTGATCAAAGGTTTACCGATCCATGATTGGTTCTCTACTATATCTCTGTGCTTCTCGTCGACATAATGTTGAGTGTATGCATGTGTGCTCGATATCAAGCAGCCCTAAAGAATGTCATCTTAAAGCTGTTAAAGAATTGTGAGATATTTGATACACACACCAAACTTTGGCATTTGGTATCCTAAGAGGGCCTCTTTTGATCTTGTTGGCTATTCAGACTCGGACTATCTGGGAGGCAGGATTGATAGGAAGTCAACTTGATGCGTGTCAATTCCTTAGTCGATCCCTTGTATCTTGGTCCTCCAAGAAACAAAATTCGATATCATTATCTCTGCGAAGCGAGAATATATTGCTGCTGGTTCATGTTGTGCTCGGTTGCTATGGATGACACAAGCGCTTAAGGATTATGGGATACATGCGAGACATGTTCCTTTGCTTTGTGACAATGAGAGTGCGATTAAGATTGGACACAATCCGTGCAACACTCTACTGAAACACATTGAAGTTCGTCACCACTTTATTCGTGATCACATTGCTAAGGGTGACATCGATCTTAAGCATGTTCGTCTTGACAAACAGCTTGCGATATCTTTACAAAACCACTTGATGAGAAAGTGTTTTGTAAAGCAAGGAGTGAGTTGAACATCATTGATGCTTCAAACTTGGGTGAAAACTCCATTGATGCATGCAAGGCATGAGCCTACTTGACTAATCCTTGACATTTCTCTTATGATGATGATCATATGTCTTGGACACATTTGCCCTTGTATTGCATCTAACTCCTTGCGGTACTTGGATGATCTACATTCCACAAGATTACCACACACTCAAATCTTGAGTAATCTTGTCATTGACCAAGTATCTAGCCCTTTGGGATGTTGAGTTCAAGGAACAAAATTTCACATATCCTTTTGACACCTAATACATCTAGTACTTCACTCTTGTCATCTTGGATATTCTTGAGTATTTCCTTGCTTGCCTAACCCATGTAGGAAGATGAATTACGATAGGAAAAGGTGTTCCAACTTCACATTCTATGAGAATCTACATCAAGTTCACCTACATGAGTACAAGCAACAACAAGCCCAAGGTATGTTCTTCACATCTTGAAGGAGCTTTGCTCAAAGTCATGAGTACAAGCAGCTTCATAAGATGTGATCACATCAAATGCTTAATTGAAAATGGCAACCCCATTTTGAGCTTAAAAGATGAGTATGACCTATGATCAAATGTTCTCATTTGACTCCTAAATCAATATACTCAAACATAGGTGACCTAATGCCGACCCTATCTAGATGAAGTACATATGATTTGGAGTTTTTCTATTTTCTCTTATGTTCTCTCATCAAGTCTTCTTTTTTTTAAAAAAAAACAAAAAAAACACTTCATCTAGCAATCTTATTCATTTTTATTCTTCTGTTTTTGTGAATATCTTTTTTGGCTCTGATCCATTCCTTGAAAATCATTTACAAATTCATTGCAAATCTGTTGAAACATTCCTTGCAAAGTGAGCTGAATTATTTCTATATTTCCTTGGAATTAAACTCGGCGTCACCGATTTAAATACTTGATGCGACGAAAAGGATCTGCCTAAGTCTCGACTTTCGGACTCACCGATCCATATCAATTCGGTGTCGATTTACATTCACGAGGATATCATCTTCTGCAGCTCAACTAAATGATTCTTAATGCATGTTTCTTATTGCCTGTTGTGATTCTTGAGGATCCACTTCTTTCCAACTTTCTGACCTTCCTAGTCTGCTGTCATTTTGGCACTTGATGTCAAGGGAGAAGATTTGGGGAGGGGAGATAAGGAGAAAGAAGATTTAGGAAGAAGAAATCTTACCTTAAGGGGAGAGTCACATCAAAGCTTTGTCGTGTTTCACATTGATAATACTTTGGGCATCATTCTTTTTATTTTGCTTTCTTCAATTGATATCTTATGGAAAGCAAAATCTCTCAGAACTCATTGAAAATCTTTTAGTCTTGGGAGACATGTTTGCTGATTCAAGCTAGTGCTCAACATGAGACACTCTTTATACATGTCATCCTGGCTTGGTACTCTTGATGTTCTTTGTTGGATGAAGAAATACTCTTGTGTTATCTAACCTTGTTTTCCCAAGCTTATTTCTTGAGATACAATGCCAAGGAACTTCAAGGTAAATATATGCATCTTGCAGAATGTGCATGATGGTGACTTGCTTGTGAATACTTGTTTGCAGAAATCACCATGCACATATGCATCATCACTCACTTATCTTCATCTGCTCCGATGCATATAGCCAAGCTACATGTAGCACATCTTGTTCTTCTCTCTTGTGTGCTTGTGGTAGTCCAAAACCATAATCTATGAAAATCTTGCACACTTGTAGGGGGCACATGTACTACATGTTTGTCAAAGCTTTAGTGATAATTCATCTTTATTTGATAGCTTTGATGTCTTATTTTTGTGTTGCCATCAATTACCAAAAGGGAGATTGAAAGCACATTTGCTCACTGGTGGTTTGGTAATTAATGACAACATACTTTGTGGTTGGACTAATGCTTTTATCAAGTATGTTTCAGGAAAGTCAATCACTTTGGCATGGCAAAAGGAATGAAGAGGTGGACCCCTAGGATGCTAAGGAAAGCATTGGAAAAAGCTCAAGACTCCATTTTTGGTTTAGTGATCCAAGATCACATTGAGTCCATAGGAAAGCCAATACTATTAAAAGGGGATGAGGTTATGATAATGATCTTGTTGCTCAAAGTGCTTAGTGATCTATCTCCCAAACTATCAGCAATCTTTCATTCCAACATATACTCATAAGTAATCTCGGTCCCCGATTCCATAAACTTCAGTCTGCAAGAGATGAACCACCTCACCATATAGCCAAACCCTAGAAATTTGGATTTTCGATTCCAAACTCGGTCTCACGAAACTAGTGTTGCCAAGCTTACGTAACATACATCATCATATCGGTGTCACCGAGATGATAAAATCGATCCCAGAGATTGGCAAACCCTAGTCTTTGGAAGAATCGGACTAGAGAGTTGTATTTTCGGTCCCACCGAAAATCCCAACGTTCACAAGATTTGAACTTTCGGTCTCACGAGTTGTCAACCAGTCGGCCGAGATTGGTCAAATGTGTATGCAGTTGGATTTTATGTGGAGGCTATAAATACCCTCCACCTCCTCTTCATTGAAAAAGAGCCATCGAAAGAACTACCACTCCTACCTTACATTTAGAGAAAACTACCTACCCTTGTGTTGAGATCAAGTTGCTCCCTCCCACCATATGAAACTTGATTTCTAGCCTTCCCAAGTTGCTTTCCACTCAATCCTTTCTTCCACCA
The DNA here is from genome assembly GCA_021437245.1 of Aegilops speltoides. Classification (NCBI taxonomy): domain Eukaryota; kingdom Viridiplantae; phylum Streptophyta; class Magnoliopsida; order Poales; family Poaceae; genus Aegilops; species Aegilops speltoides. The sequence goes on from JAHHZJ010000870.1 coordinate 26,896, forward strand.
CAGCCAAATCGGTGAGGAGAGTTGAGTGTTGGGGAGATTATCATTTGAAGCACAAGAGCAAGGAGTTCATCATCACCAACACCATCTATTACCTTTTGGAGGTGGTGCCTCCTAGATTAGTTGGGTGTGGCTTGGGAGCCTCCGTCAAGATGTGGAGTTGAACCAAGAAGTTTGTAAGGCAAGGAGATCGCCTACTTCGTGAAGATCTACCAGTAAGGCTAGTCCTCCGTGGGCGTATGCCATGATGGCATAGACAAGGTTGCTTCTTCGTGGACCCTTCGTGGGTGGAGCCCTCCATGGACTCTCGCAGCCGTTACCCTCCGTGGGTTGAAGTCTCCATCAACGTGGATTGACGATAGAACCACCTATCGGAACCACGAGAAAAATTTCCGTGTCTCCAAACTGCGTTTGATCTTCTCCACTTCTCTTTACTTCATGTGCAATTTACTTTCCGCTGCCCATACTCTAGAATTGCATGTGTAGTATGCTACTTGACTTGTATGCATGCTGCTTGACTTGTGTGATATGCAAAATCTGCAAAAACTTGTCTTGATCACAAGGCATAATTTTTATCTTGTCGAGTAGTCTAATCACCCCCCTCTAGACACTCTCACCTTCAGCGATCCTCTGATGCGTGTAAAGGTCGGTCCGGGCCGCTTCATCCCATGATGCCGCGAAGCAAGATAAGACTAGTAGTGGCAAGAAAATTAACAACATCTATGCCCCTAGCGCTTTCTATTCTACTGGTGCATAGTAACTACACATAGACCTAGCTCATGATGCCCTTTGTTGGGGAGCGTAGAGAAATTCAAAATTTTCCTCGTGTCACCAAGATCTATCTATAGAGAAACCAGCAACAAGGGAAGGAGAGTGCATCTACATACCCTTGTAGATCGCTAAGCGAGCGTTCAAGAAAACGGGGTTGAAGGAAGTCGTGCTCGTCGTGATCCAAATCACGGAGATCCTAGTGCGAGCAGACGGTACCTCGCGTTCAACACCGTACAGCCGGTGGCGTCTCCATGCCTTGATCCAGCAAGGAGAGGAGAGGTTTAGGAAGACTCCGTCCGGCAGCATGCGATAAGCGTGGTGGTGGTGGAGGGCGTGGCAATCTGCGAGGGCCATAAGCACCACGAGATATGAGGAGAAAGAGGTAGGGCTGCATGAGCAGGAGAAAGAACTTCGTGTAGTGGGCTGCTCCTTTGCCTCCACTATATATAGGGAGAGGCTGCGCCCCCACCCAAGTTCCACCCCTGAGGGGCGGCCAGCCCTAGATCCCATCTAGGGGCGGCCTAGGGAGAGCTTGCCCCCAAGCAAGGTGGGCGTCCCTCCCCAAACCCTAGGCGCCTTGGGCCCTTGTGGGCGCACCAGCCACACAGGGCTGGCCCCTTCCCACTTGGCCCATGCTGCCCTCCGGGGATGGTGGCCCCACTTGGTGGACCCAGGACCCTCCGGTGGTCCGATGCGATACCGATAAAACCGAAACTTTTCCGGTGACCAAAGCAGGACTTCCCATATATAAATCTTTACCTCCGGACCATTCCGGAACTCCTTGTGATGTCAGGGATCTCATCTGGGACTCGAACAACATTCGGTAACCACATCGAACTTCCTTTATAACCCTAAGCGTCGCCAGACCTTAAGTGTGTAGACCCTACGGGTTCGGGAACCATCTTGAGACATGACGAGGCGTTCTCGGTCAATAACCAACAGCGAGGATCTGGATACCCATGTTGGCTCCACATGTTCCACGATGATCTCATCGGATGAACCACGATGTCAAGGACTCAATCAATCACTGTATACAATTCCCTTTGTCTAGCGGTATAGTACTTGCGAGATTGATCGTCGGTATCCGATACCTTGTTCAATCTCGTTCTTGGCAATCTCTTTACTCGTTCCGTAACACATCATCCGTGATCAACCCCTTGGTCACATTGTGTACATTATGATGATGTCCTACCGAGTGGGCGAGAGATACCTCTCCGTCCGCGGAGTGACAAATCGATCTCGATTCGTGCCAACCGCAGAGACACTTTGGAGATACCCGTAGTGCACCTTTGTAGCCACCCGGTTCGTTGTGACATTTGGTACACCCAAAGCATTAAATGCGGTATCCGGGGTTGCACAATCTCATGGTCTAAGAAATGATACTTGACATTAGAAAAGCTTTAGCATCTGAACTACCACGATCTTTGTGCTAGGCTTAGGATTGGGTCTTGTCCATCGCATCATTCTCCTAATGATGTGATCCCGTTATCAACGACATCTAATGTCCATGGTTGAAACCGTAACCATCTATTGATCGACGAGCTAGTCGACTAGAGGCTTACTAGGGACATGGTGTTGTCTATGTACCCACACATGTATCTGAGTTTCCTATGAATACAATTATAGCATGGATAATAGCGTTTATCATGAACAAGGAAATATAATAATAACTAATTTATTATTGCCTCTAGGGCATATTTCAACAACTTTTGCTACTTCACCTATTTGTATTCTTGATAAGGATTATGAATTCTCTGTTGATCTGTGATTATTACTTTAGTTGAATCTGATCCTTTTTATGGCCTTGAATCGAAGCTGTTGTGGCACATCTTACCAAGTTGAATGATATAGCTACCTGTTTACTAATGATGAGAAGTCTACTTAATTTTTATGTCCTTAAGATATTTCCGTTCTCGTTAAAGGGTGATGCTAAGACTTGGTATAATTCTCTTGCTCTGGTTGTGTCGTAGTCCCAAGGATATGATTTATTACTTC
>JAHHZJ010000871.1:0-48787 GCA_021437245.1 Aegilops speltoides
TATCCAGGGCGGTTCTACCCCTGGATATGCACTATGATTATTTTATAAGCCCTTTATGTGGTGTCGCCGAGGCCTTCGACTTTAGCATGCTTGTTATTTATTTACTTTATAAGCCCTTATGTGGTGTGTTGAGATGCTTGACTTATGTACAGCTTGTTATTACTTACTTTATAAGCCCTTTATGTGGTGTCATTTGAAGCTTTGTTGTGGCATGCTTGTTATTTATTTACTTTATAAGCCCTTTATGTGGTGTCATTTGAGGCATGATACATAACATGCTTGTTATTTATTTAATTTATAAGCCCTTTATGTGGTGTCATTGAGGCATAGACTGGTAACATGCTTGTTATTTATTTACTTTATAAGCCCTTTATGTGGTGTCGCTCAGACGCCCGACTGAGGCATGCTCATTATTTACTAACCTTTCGAGGCGTCGCTTCATACACCCGATCGGTGCATTTTTTTACTACTCTGTTATTGCATATTCATGTATACAAATAACCTGCTTGCGTGCATTAGAGATTTTATTTTATGATTGACATTGTTGTCAGAGTAATGGGCCACGGGTAGGCTGACCCGGGACCCAAGATCTTTCAAGACATTGGGGCAGGCAGCGCCTCAGTAGAGTCGGTGGCGACCCGAAGGCGAGTCCCGTGGCGACCTTTGGAAGCCGGGTCCTTAGGCGGCGACTCGAGACAAAGCCGAATCCAGACTTGCGACCTATCAAGGGCCGACTATGAGAGTCGGCTCGCGACCTACTACGAACCCGATCACGAGTCAGCCTCGGCGTGGCTGTCCCCTCGGACCTGGGAGGAAGACATGGCTCTGATGAGCAGCGTCACGGGAGATCTCCGGTGGTAGCGACCTTGCCATACCTCCTGACCAGCCACAGTCGCGCGAGCCTTTGTGCCCATAACAGCTGGCGTGTCGGCCGGAGATCACCGGGCCCCTCGTCGGCGAGAGAGAAGATGGCGAAGAGCCGAAGGCTGACCTGCTGGTCGGCCTCCCAGTCGGCCGCCTCCCGACCAGGGCCCCTGAAGCCATAAACAGTTGGATGGGGAGTGGCGGCGGTGATCGCTGACGACGGCGGCTTGTTCCCACGACCCCCATGACCGAGCTTGCGTCACTAAGTCTTGCCTGATGTTACTGCTGTCGCGTGGCCCGCCGGTCAGCGAACCCAGGCCGGCGGGGAGGGCAGCTGCGAAGGCCCGGCAGTGGGGCCATGCCAGTCGGTTACCGTTGTACCCCAGGCCTCCTCTCTAAACCCAGGGCACCATGCAAAGGTTCGGCCGGGGCAGGTTTAGACACATAGCAAGAGGAAGAGCTAGCCTTGCTCCTCCTGCCTCCAAAACAGACTCGAGGAGCACCTCTGTACTATCATACCATAGTGATCATCACGGAGACCCCATGAGCAGCGATAAGTGTTATCTCCCGGAGAGCCCAAGGTAAGATCGCCCGGCGTGCATCTGCGCCTCATCCGTTTCGAACACCGTGACGTTCTACTCGCCCCCCACCATGATAAGCCACCCGTTGGCATATGTCGCATCAAGCCCGACATTTGGCGCCCACCGTGGGGCGAGGTGCACCGTCGTCCGGAGATGCATTACGGGCGGGAACCCTCTTCCTCCTGGCGGCCAGCGGCGGCGGCTTCGCCAAATGGATGCATCGACCTGCGCTGCGTGGCGCGAAGCGCTGGCGCCGCGGCAGCCTTCGCCGAACTCATTGGTGAGTCGCCTCTCAAGCGAACTGCCGGCGCGAGCGCAGGTGGCCGGAACCTTCTCGCGGGCCTCCTCGATCAACTCAAGTCGCCCGGCGAGCCAGCTGTGAGACTTGAGTCCGTAAACTCCTCCGACCGATCTTTGGTCGATTCCGACACCGTATCATGATATCTTCCCGCCAGCGTGGTGGTTTCTGACGACGCTTCCGTGCGAGGAGGAGCGCGAGCGCCGCGGAGGTGCTAAATCATCGGCCGCAGCGAGCACTCGCGAAAATGGCCGGACCCGCTTCCGGCCTACCAAGATCGACCGCGCCCATTCCGGAGGGCTTGAGCGCATAAATCTTTGGAAAAACGCGCCTTGAGATCATCGAAGCGCCAAGAAGTTAGCAAGCATGAGGCGCTTGTCGAAGCATACGGTAGCGAGATGGACGTCTTTGTAAGCGGCTCGCCGGCTCCGGGGGCGAGCCGTCTAAGTGCGATCCGAGGCGTGGTGCAACCATCGCCCGATCTGTTTGAAAAGCTCCCGTGTCGCCACCTCGCGGAGAATATCCGCGCCGCCAGCGGCGGCGAGCGAAAGAACCTCGGCGAAAAGCGCCGTGTAATGCGCGAGGCGAGTCAGCGGCTCACTCGTCACGGTTGCTCGCAAAAAGCGGCGAAGCGGCAGCGACCTGTGCAGCAGCGGCAATGCATGAAACGACGACTTACCCCTCGGCTGAGATCAAAGCGCGACCTCCGGACGCCATTGGCGGAAGTCATGGAGAAAGAAGAAAGAGCGGCTGCAAGCCCAACGGACTCGCATCACCATCGGCGCGACCAAGGCGGCGCCCAGGCGATGGAAGCGGAGATGATTATCTGCCTCCCCGCCCGAAGAAACGGCGAGTCTCTCCGCGCTGTATTGAGCATCCGACTCTCGGAGTCGCCTTGGCGCCGAGAGAGTCGGAGAAAACGGCCGCCGCCGGATCGACCGACTCCACAGATCCTGGCGTTAGAAGAAGAAGATGAGCTGGAGTCCGCCTTGCCGGGCCCGCATCGAAGCAAACCCTTCCCCAAAGGGTTCATGCTCCCCGAGATCGCCCAAGTACACGGTTCCGTGAAGCGGAGGATTGGTTGATAGACTACTCCACGGCCGTCAACAACGCCATGGCGGCAACAAGCGATTTCAAGTAAAATATGTTCCCCTCATGCTCGAGGCACGGCGGACATGGCTGAACAACTGAAGCCCGCGACATCAACGGCTGGGTCGACTTCACTTGAAGCCTTCATTCGCCTTCACCGGCACGTACAAGCGACCTCCCAAGCCCGCCCGGCTCTCCTTGTGCGTGCAAGGCCCGAAGAATCGGCGCTATCTCTCACTGGGGGCGAACTCGAAACTCTGCGAGGCGTGCACGCGAGTGCGAGCCATTGAGTACTTACGGCCGGGTGAGAGGGCACCCTCCTCAAGCACAAGCTCCTCTGCGGCAGGCCGAAACCCTCGACGGCTGCTAATCATAGCGGAACAAATCGCCTGGCCGACTCCTCTATGAAGCGGAGATCCAAGTCAGCCTTGGTGGCAAAGTGACTCCCGGGCTCCAGAACCCAGTGGAGCGCCCGGCCGGCGACATAATGAAGCGACAACAAGCGCAAAGCCCCACAACCCGACTTCCTGATCGGCGGTGTGTGATGAAGATCGGCAACCCGGAGGGCAGCCTCGGCCAGCGGCGAAGGCGGCAAGTCAATTGGTTGCGGCCTGCTCCTATGAAACAGACTCTGGATGGTCCTTGCAAGTTACCTGGCGGCGAAGCCGTCAAACCACACCACGAAAGTGCCGCTGGCTCGTCGGGGATCGCCAAGGGGCGGCCTCGCCCCCGCTGCGGGGCCGCGCCGCCCTCCGCCGCCTCCGCGGCCGTATCTCGGCCAGTCAGCCGATCCAAAACGAGTTCGGAAAACACGGAGCATACATAGTGTTCACGGTGGCGGATGATCGGCGCGGCGGCGCGAACAACGGCAAGAAGTCAAACCGATGGCGTGAAGCTCGAGTTCATGCATTGGTCGAGAAGCCTATCATTTGAGTTAGGCGGATCACCGAGAGGTGATGCGAGTCGAGCTCTTCACGCTTTGGTTCTCGGGCGACCTTACCACCGATAGGCGGGCCGCCCGTTTCTCGCGGTCTGATGAGCGGAGCGGCGGCATAAACATCTTGTACAAGGACACCATGGAAAGCTTGGAATCGGCGAAGGCAGCTCGAGCAGCCGTCACGGTATTCCATGGAATTGTACCGACCTCTCCTGCTCACCAATCGGCAAGATTCGATGAGGCGTCCTCTTCCGGAACAAAGATCACTTCATGAGAGCGATCTGGTTCGGTGGTGGACTTGGAGAGTCCGTACCCCAGCATTTGCTAGGTCGGCGGCTTTGGCCAAGTTCATGGCGGTTCCCCATTCGCCTACCTCAAGATGAAGATGCCGAGTTCAAGGGATCTGACCATTGCGGTGACTACAAGAAGTCGTCGCTTTGTCTTGTTGAAGCGATCGGTGGCGAGTCTTTGGTGATCGCGGCGAAGCGGCTCCTTGATCGTGTCGTGGCGATGGTGGGAAGCAGCGGAGATGTCGCGACCCCAAGGAGGCGGAGGCGAAGGATCATTCAAACCCGCTAAAAACCAGAAGATACCCTTGGACCGGAGCACCCAATCTGTTGTCATAGGCCTTGGCCAGCGGCAAATAGAAAAGCGAGCTCGTCGATTTCCCCGTGAGAATCGGGACATCTTCGCATGGTCCCCCAAGGACATGCAGGTGTCTTGTGAGTCGCCAAGCACAAGCTACATGTCGGGCGGATGTGAAGCCCGTCGGGCAGCCTTTCGCCGCTTTGTCGGAGGAAGAAGAAGAAGTCGTTGGAGAAGAGATAGCGGCTCTGGCGGCGGATTCATCATGGAGGTGTTTTTCGGAATGGTTGGCCAATCTGTCTTTGGTATTGAAGAAGAATAAGCGATGGCGGATGTGCATCGACTACACCAGCCTCAACAAAGCTTTGCCGAAGGACTCGTTAAGCCTGCCAGAGATCGATCAAGTGATAGACTCCATGGCGGATCACGAGCTATTGAGCTTCTTGGGCGCATACTCGGGGTATCACCGAGATCAAGCTAAACCAGCGAGCGGTGAAGACCGCATTCATCACGCCGTTTGGAGCCTTACGCTGCGACAATGGCGTTGGCTTAAGGAATGCGGCGCCACCTTTCAGCGTTGCATGTAGAAGTGCCTCCTCAAGCAACTCGGCGGCATGCGTTTATGTAGATGATGTGGTGGTGAAGGCGGGCGTGGGGCGCTGCTAGAAGACCTCGAAGAGACCTTTGAAAATCTGCGATTCCAAATCAAGCTCAATCGAGAGAAGTGCGTGTTGAGTCGGCCGGCCAGCTCCTCGGCTTTTGGTCTCGAGCAGCGGCATAAGTGCAACCTGTGAAGATCAAGGCCATTGAGAGAATGGAGGTCCCCAACCATTGTTGGATGTGCAGTTCACCGGCTGCTTGGCTTCAATCAGCGGTTCATCGATCATTTGGGCGAAAGCCTGCCGTTGTATCAATTGATGAAGAAGACCACCTTTTTGAGTGGAACCACAAAGGCGAGATGAGGCATTTCTCCAAGCTGAAGAAGATCTTTGGCGAATCCCCTGTGTTGGCGGCTCCGACTCCCAAAGAGCCCATGCTCTTGTACATCGCCGCTTCTGAGTGGGTGGTCAACCACGATTATTGTAATCGAGCATAAGGAGGAAGGCAAAGCGCTCCGGTCGAAGACGATGTATTACTGGCGAGTCTTTGTCGACCTCAAGCGAGAACTACCCTCACTATCGAGAAGATGTGTTCGGCGTGCGCCGCGCCAGAAAGCTGAAGCCCTACTTTCAAGAGCATCCAATCACTATAGTGCACGCTCCACTCGCCGAGATCATCGAAGTCGAGATGCTTCGGTAGAGTGGCCAAGTGGAGCTATCGATCTAGCTCTACACCATCTACTATCAACCTCGCACCGCCATCAAATCGACGCTGGCCGACTTCCTCGTCGGCGGGCGAGACTCGATACTACCGCTGCGCGCGACTCTACTCATTGGCGGCTGCATTTGGCGGCTCCAAGATGCGCACGGCCTCGGGGCGGCGTCGTCCTCCACCTCCCCAAGGCGACAAGCTCAAATCGTCTTTGCAAATCCGCCGCCGCCTCCAACAACGTCGCCCGAATATAGGCGCTCATCCACGGGCTCGGCTTGCGAAGAACTTCGGCATTCGCGGATCGTGCTATGGCGACTCCGACTTGGTGGTTCGGCAATCATCCGGCGGGGCGCCAAAGCGCAAACATGGCGAGCTACGCTTCTGGTGCGGCAACTCAGCGGATATTTTGAAGGATGCGAATTCCTCACGTGCCAAAGCGACAACAATCAGCGAGATGCCTTGGCGCGATCGCTCCACTCGCCGGCGATACCTTCAACGCCTCCTCAAGCTGTCTATCAAGCCTTCACGAATCCTCCATCTTCATGCGGCTCCGCGAATAGTCGGATCCGACTCCAAGACCCCGGCGAGCTCAAGAAAGCCACTGATCGGCGAGGCTGCGCCCGGCCGGCCAGGGACTTGAGCTTCGGCAGGGGCTGCGCCCGATCGGCGAAGTTCCCTCGATCCGACAGCGGCGATCCGACCCGCCTCCCAGCCAGCCACCCTTGTCCAAATCGCTGTGGTGGCGGTTGAAGATAGCAGCACCTTCATGGGCGCAGCCCATCCCAAGTTCCTAGTAAACAAGGAGTTACCGGTGAGGAGAGACCTGGCGGCAAGTACAACGCCGGCGGCAGCCTACACCATAGTCAGCAGAGAGTTAGTCGGTAGCGGCATTCTTGGTGTCCACCAGCTGTGTAGAATCGGAACAAGGCCAGCGATCCTCGAGACATCCATCGAGGCGAGTGTAGCCACCATGCGGACCTCGAGGCGCTTCGTGGACAAACTTTTCGGCACGGTTTCTTTTGGCCGGCCTTACTGGAAGAAGCTAAAAGCTAGTCAAAAAATGCAAGGGTGCGGTGTTCGCTCCAAGCCCCTTCAGCCCGGCTTCATGGCGAAGACAATCCCCATTACTGGCCCTTTGCGGTTTGGGGCTGGACATGGTGGGACCTTTCAAGGCGGCCGGCGGCCTAACTCATTTGCTTGTCGCGGTGGACAAGTTCACCAAGTGGGTGGAAGCAAAGCCCATCAAGAAATTAAGCGGGACCTACAGCGGTGACCTTTATTGCGACATCACGATGCGGTATGGCATACCGCGCAGCATCATCACGAACAAGCGGCACCAACCGCCAAAAGGCGCCTTAGCTTGTTTTTTGCGCGACGCGGGGCATCCGGCTGGACTTAGCGTCTGTTGCCCATCCGCAATCAAGCGGCGGTGGAGCGAACCAGCGGCCTCATCTGTCGACATCAAGCCTCGATTGGTCGAACCACTTGGCGCTCGGCGGCTATTGGGTGGAAGAGCTGCTGCCGTCCTCTGAGTCTGCGCACAACCCGAACAGGTCGACCGGCTTCACGCCGTTCTTCCTCGTCTCGGTGCGAGGCCGTCATCAAGCGGATATACAATTCGATTCAGCGAGTCTCCATGTACACGAAGAGGCTGAAGAAGCGCGCCAAGGCGGCGTCGACCTCTTTGGAAGAGGGCATTGTTGGCACTCGGTCGGTCCGGCATCTACCGGCGAGTCTGTTTGGTACTACATCGCAAGGTCAAGCCAAGATCATTCAAGAAGGCGACCTTGTGCTCCGGCTGATTCGAGAGAACAGCCGGCCAGCCTAAGTTATCGGCGCCCAGGAAGGTCCCTTCATCATCGACAAGGTGCTGAGGGCGACTCCTACTATTTGATCGGCGTTGAAGCCTCGAGCGCAAGAAGGGCGACTCGGCAAAAGCGAGCGCGCGTGGAACACAAATCTTCTTGAAGATTTTACGGTTGATCTTGATATGTATCACGCTACCCCTTTGTATTAAGTACTAAAGACCTTAGGCCCCGGAACGATCTTGGGGACTGCCTTTTTGATTATCGTATGATATGGATCACGCTTCGAAATGCTTTCTCCTTTTTATCATACTATCATGCCGGGTCCGACTAATCGGCAGGATTACCGCCATATGTGCTATGAAATGCTCCACGGTCGGACAAGTAATGTGCGCTCAAAGCCGCCTCTGCTTTGGCCTTATTTCATGAAGCGGCCTAGCCGACTAGCGGGAGACGGAAAAAGCGGCAGCATGTAACGACTAAGGACTTAAGAGCTACACATAGCGAAGCCGTTCCCAGCCTCCCCTCTTGGCCGACTCATGGCGGTCGGCTCATAGTCTCAATTTTATCAAGGATAGCCGACTCTCGAGTCGGCTGTCATTCAGCCAACTTGCTGGGATATTCTAAATGACTAAGTACTTGCCTCCCTAAAAAGCTGAGCACTTGACCCGCGGCCGATCCATGAGGCTGTTGCCCGATCGCTGGCGACAACTAAAGGAAGGCGGCAAAGGAAAAAGTCTAAGAACCAAAGCAAGGGAAGGCGGAAATTTGATAAATATTTACATAAGGCCCTTGGCGAATACACCCAGGGTGGAATTGTTGGCCGACAAGATTTTTTAGAAAGAACAAAGAGGCAGGTAAAACGAAGCACTCTAAGGGGCAGCCTCCGGGAGGCCGGGGTGGGAGGTGGCAGCGGTGTCGGAGGTTGAGGCGATTGGCTGGGCGGTCTCGGCAGTCGCCTCCGGCGGCAGTCGCCTTGTCCTTCGAGGCTCGTTCTTTGGAGGCTCGATCAGTGGGGCTGGCCGCTGCCTCGCCCTCTAGCTCTCCTCTTGCTTCCGCCCTCCGGCTCGCCCTCTTCCTCGGCTGGGTCGATCACCTCCTTGAGTCCTCCTCGTACTCGGGTGCATCTCGAACCACTCGCGGCACCTCCTCGCCGCCGTCGGTCCCTTCGGCACGCAAGGCGCTGGTGTCCGTGTGCTCGGTGATGGCCGCGCCCAGTCAGCAAGGCGCCTTTCACGACCTCGGCTCGGCTGGGCCTCTGGCCGGAACCGGCCAGGCGGTCCAGGTCAGCCAGTACCATCCCAGCGAACTCAAGGCCGGCGTGCTCGGCGCAGTGAGAGCCCTCAAGCCTCGAGGCGACCGGCGGCGACCTCACGCGGTCGGCCGTCCATTGGCGGTCTGCGAAAAGCCCGGCACCTCCGGCCCGCAGGCGGCGACGGCAACGCGGCGCGTTGAAGGCGGCGCAACGCGAGCGATGGCGGGGCGGCGAGCCCGATGTTCAAAGCTGCTCGCCGATGGTTTGGGGCGTTGGCGGCAATCCGCCGCCTTTGCTCTCCGCTCCTCCGAGCCGCCTCGATGGCGGAGGGCGACTTGCAGTGGCCAGGAAAGAAGTCTCCCAAAAGCGAGAAAGGAGCGGTCGGAAAAACCCGAAAGCAGTTCGACCGAGTCGGAAGACCAAGGAAGAAACCAAGAGTTACCATCGGCGATGTCCTCGAGCTCGTGATAGCGGAGTCGGCATCGCCTCCCGGTCGGTTCGAGCGGACCGCTCCATCTCGAATTCAGCTAGGAGGCATCCTCCGCGACTTAGCGTCCTCTGCGCTTTAAAGCGGTTCATACCTTTCGGCCAGTTGCTTCGCCCCGGTCGCGCTCTCGAGACGAGCTTGTCACCTCCTCCTCCTTAGTCACGGCAGGCGGTATTGGCCTCGTCAGCTGCTCTGAAGAGGCGTCATTGGCGCTGGCTCGAAAAAAAAAGACAAGGCATCGTCAACAAGGAAGGTCGCGGGAGATCCGACCCGACTACTCAGTGATCGGCCCGAATCTCGGGGACTACTGCCAGCAGTAGCGCAGCGCCTCCGTGGAGAAAGAAAGAAGGAAGGTCGCGGGAGATCCGGCCCGGCCCTTTCGTGATCGGCCCAAATCTCGGGGACTACAGCCCATGGTGCGCCATGAAGAAAAGAATTAGCTCACCTCGACTTTCCTCGGATCGGCGGTCCGCTTCCTCAGCTCGTCAACATTGCGGTTGAAAGCGATGGCGGAGGTTGTGGTACTCACAAGGCCCGCAAAGTAAAGTCGGTCTTGAACTCGCTAGAGGAGTTCGGGACGCTACTCTCAGCAGACCGACCCGAACTTCGGGGACTACACCCGGTGTGTCTTGTTGCGCCTGGAAGAAGGCAAGAAGCTAAAAAGGAAAAACAAAACATACCGGACGGAGTCCGCAGGCGAATCGCCTTGGTGTAAAGTTGGGCGTCGCCCTCTTTGCATAACAGGTGAACATCGAAGGGCACTGGTTGCGGGCGGTGCCGCCTTCGCACCCGGCCGATGGGCGCGACCTTGGAAACCTCGGCGTCGAGTTCGCCACTCTTGGCGGCGCCGATCTCCCCAACTCATGGCGCTGAGCTCGTCCTCTCGATCGTGGCGTGTTAGCGGCGACATGGAAAGCATTGCGCGTCGGCATCGTCGCGGTCGGCGGAACCTGCGGATCCTGAGCTGCTTGCCATGCGGCCTCGAAAGCGGAGGCGGAGGTGGCCGGCGGCGGCGTTTGTATCCGAGCCGAGCGTCGCCGCCCTCCTCCACGAGAGGTTAGCGGTGCCGACCTCCCGTCTGCCCGTGAACTCTGGGGCGGCGGTCTTGGCAACGGTGGGGCGAGCATCGCCCCTTCGGCGGCAAGCGGCCTCCTCGGCATCCCGTTCGCGCGGCCCGGCCACGGCCTCCTCCAGTGCGGCTGGCGTTGGCGGCCGCCTTCTCGGCCTCCACCTTCTCTGGCGGCGGCCTCTTCCTCCTCGCGCTTTTCTCGCGCGTTCCGTGCGTCGCCTCCGGAGGTCGTGGCGAGGTCAATCCGCCCGTATTGGCGGGCGTCGCTCCCGACCCCATAGCCGGAGGGGCGGCGGCTCTCGAGGAGAGTAGTTTGGAGAAGAGTGGGGAAAATCGAGAAAGACTCAGCGAGATCGAGAAAAGAAATAAGGGTGAGGACTTCGAAGAAACTAGGCGGCCTTCTCACTTCCTTAGGGCGGTTGGCCTTCGCGGCCGCCTCCTCCCGCTTAGTCGCGGCGGTTCCTTAGGCTTCTTCAACTGCCGCCCGGGCGCCTCGGCCAGCGTGGCGCCTCTTCTTGCGCCCGGCTTGGCTGGAGGGGCGGCTCTCGGTGGCGGCGGGGCGACTTCCGCGTCGACGTCGCCCTCGGGCCAGTCGGCGAAGGTCGCCGACGGTCTGAGGCTGCCGTCTTCCTCCTCGCCACCGCCTTCGGCGTCGGCCTCCATCGCCGCGGCCCCCAAGTCGGGGTCGTCGACATCGCTGACCTCGCGGTCGGGGACGTGGTCATGCGGCTCTCTCGTGGCGCCGGCAGTGGGCGCCGTGAGAGGGTTCTGCTCAAAGATGCCAACCAAATCAGAACTCGAAGTCGGATGCAAGCAAGATTGAGATTCAGACGGAAGCAACTTACCACTGGCGGGGGTTGTCGGCGTCGGCTCCTTGCGGCTGCCACTCCTCCGTGAACCCGCGATGGGCGATGTAGTTCACCAAGTTCGCCACTTCTCCCGCGGCATGTCCTTGGTGCCTGCCGGCTTGGATCGTGCCGGCGCTCATCAGCAGATGAGGTGAGGCGGCCTTGGGCGGAAGAACCGGCGCGCCACAAAAGCGGCGAGGAGATCGGGCGGCGAGCCCCTCCAGCTGCGTCATGACTTCGGGCGCGCCAGCGCGCCCGACTCGGAGGTCAGCGGCCGACCGATGGGACCAAGCTGGCGGCCCGGCCAATCGGCTCGGGGTCGAAGGCGGCAGATTGACCCGATCGCCGTCGGTGGAGACATTCTTCCGTAGAAGTAGGTTTTCGCCACATCTTCACGATTTCACCGGCGGGATGGGCGGAAAAGGGTTGTCGGCCGTCGTCGCCCGCCCCGCGGCGTAGGTGCCGCCTTGTGCGGCGTGCCGATGCTGAGTGCCGAGCCGAGGAGAAGAACTCCCCACAGCTCGAGGTGGGGAGGGCGCCCGATGTAGCCGCCGCGCGGGGTGGCGGCGGGAAGAAGCACCGCTGCGTTGGGGGTCGGATGGTGCGGCTGCGAGGCTATGGAACTCAAGAAAGGCGGAAGAACCCGCTCATTGGGAGCCCGAGCCAGCAGCGTAAGATCTGGCGGAAGATGACCCTTCGCCCTCCTCCGTGCGGGCGGATCTCTCCGGCACGGGCGGGCCTGCACCAAATCCGCGCTCGGGGGCGGCGAGTTTGGCGAAGAACTTCGATGTCCTCCGCCCCCCGTCAAAACCGTCCCTTTCGCCCGGGCCAGCGAGGTGAAGCGCGGCGGAAGAAAAACTCATCGCGGCGAGAAAGCGCAGCCGCGCGCAAAGAAAAGCATAGCAGTGCGTGGTGAAGGAAGAAGGGCAGAAGGCGGGGAGGAGTGCGGCGTCTTTGTGCGCCCGCTCCCCTCTGCCTACTTATAGCCCTACGGGCTGAAAGCGAGGCGGCGTGGGGATTAAGCGTACTGCGGCCCCGGCGCCCGATTAACCCACGAATTTGCTGCGCGATAACAGCGTGGGGATGCCAACGCCCTCGACGCGGCGGATCCGCTTCGGGGCAGCAGCGGTATATTAACCCACTGGCGGCCCGTCCGTCCGCAGCGTGGGCGAGCGGACTATCGCCTCCATGTGGAGCCCGCGCGCGAGACCGTCTCATAAATGGCGAGGAAGCGTAACGTCGCCGCCGATTTCCGCCCACGACTTCACGGCGGCTTCTGTGGAGCCAGTCCGACTCAATGAAGCGGCGAAAGCGGCGGCGAATCTCGAAACCGGCACGCGGTGAAGCTGCGAAGCCGCAATGGCGCCAGCTGACCGCCCGGCCGGGGACTCTTGTCGGAGTAATGGGCCCGCAGGTAGGCTGACGGGACCCAAGATCTTCAAGACATCGGGCAGGCCGCGCCCTCGGCCGAGTCGGTGGTGACCTTGAGAAGGCGAGTCAGCTGGCGACCTTTGGAAAGCGGGTCCTTAGGCGGCGACTACGAGACAAGCCGACTCGAACTGCGACCTATCAAGGGCCGACTATGAAAGTCGACGCGACCTACGAACCGACCGATCGAGTACAGCCTCGGCGTGGCTGTCCCCTCGGACCTGGGAGGAAGACATAGCTCTGATGAGCAGCGTCACGGGGAGATCTCGGTGGTAGCGGCTTTGTGCCATGCCTCCCCGACTTCACCACGGTCGTGAGCCTTTGTGCCGCAACTGGCGTGTCGGCGGAGATCACGGGCCCTCGTCGTGAGAGAAAGATGGCCGAAAGAGCGAAGGCGGCCCTGGTCGGCCTCCCAGTCGGCCGCCTCCGGCCGAGGGCCTAAGCCATAAACCAGATTGGATAGGGAGTGGCGGCGGTGATCGCTGACAGAGGCAGCGACCTTGTTCCCGCGACCCCATGACCGAACTGCGTCACCGAGTCTTGCCGCAGTTTTACGCTTTGTCATGAGGCCGTAATGCGGCCCAGGCAGCCAGCGAGGGAGGGCAGTGCGAGGAGAGGCCCAGTGGGGGGCCCGCCTAGTCAGATTACCGTTGTACCCGGGGCACCCATGCAAAGGTTCGGCCGGGACAGGTTTTAGACACATAGCAAGAGGAAGGAGCTAGCCTTGCTCCTCCTGCCTCCAAAACAGCTCGAGGAGCACCTCGTACTATCATACCATAGTGATCATCGGAGACCCTTGAGCAGCGATAGAGTGTTATCTCCCGAAGAGCCCAGCTGGGTAAGATTTGCGGCGTGCATGTCTGCGCCTCATCCGTTTCGAGCACCGGTGACGTTCTACTCGCCCCCACCATGATAAGCCACCCGTTGGCATATGTCGCATCAACCCCGGCAGTTGTGATCACAGAATATTTGAGCATGATTATCGTTTATTTTATTATACCGTGTTCATCTTGTTTGCGAGTACATTCAAAGTACTCTTGGCTTGTCCACAGCTATTGTCTTGGCAGATTTCCTGCATGGATAGGAGGCGGCGATGACAGCCGGAACCTCACAATGATGATAGCAGCCTCCCAAAGATAGGAATTATCCTGGTCAATTGTTCTGTGAGAAATGGAGTCCACAGGCTTGAGATGAACCACAAACCGCTTCGCCATCAGCCACTAGAAACCATTTGTTATACTCATAGGCCACAATGGTCTTGTACAACATATTATGTACTTTGCTTGGAATTTCTGTATCAAGTTGGTGCCTCATCAGCTAACAGTAATCCTGGGGCTGATGAGCACAAGGATCATTTTCTGGGAAAATATATCCCGAAAACCTGGTCCTAACAAATTTGGTATCAGAGCCAGGCTGACCATTGGCTAATCCTATCTTAGCCAGGTCAATAAACCTAGGTTAACCAAACCACCAGACCATAACCTAACCTTGGCCAAGCTTCTCGCGTAAGATAGCCCCACAGTGACCCGACACCTTTTGGCAGTCGGTGCCCAACCTATTAGCCTAGCCTGTCGATCACACGCCAATGATCGACACCTAAATTGTCTCATTCGCAAGCGTGCAAAGGAAGACTCTGTCCCCTTTTCCTATAAAAAGGGCACTCTAACCTCAACGCGGCACAACACAACCCCTTTCCCCAAACTGAGCCATAATGCCTAGCCCCGTCGTGCACAATGAAACCACGGCAAACAACATTGGAGGTTTTGTGACCGTGCTAGCAAACCTCACCCGCCGTGCCTTTGCATTAGAGGAGCCCCCAGAATATGTTGTGTACCAAGGACCCATGTGTGGTCAGAGCCGTCAATTCTGGGCCACTGTGCACATCTATGGTAGGGGTCTATCACCTGAACGCCCCTATAGGTTCATCGGAAGGGCAACTTTCTTTGAGCCACAAGCCATCCAACTAGCTGCTCGAGAGGCTATAGTTGAACTCTGGCACTTGTCGCCCAGAGTTAACTGTCGCTCTTTCCACTACTATCCTAGCCGTGAAAGTATGGTAGGCCACCCCAGGTTGCCAACGATGATCACGAGGCGGATCTTGCATTGTTGCATCACAGTGCGCTATGTAGGTGCACTAGAGGCTGTTCGATCAAATCACCCTTGATCGATCGCAGCTCATGGAAGCTGGTCCGCCGAGCCCGGCAAGAGGAAGATGAGCCAGCGCCGACAACCCGGTCGTCTTGTTCGGACACCCGTCGAGTCCTTGAGGACTGCCCGACCATCGACCAAAATACTTTGGTGTCCCCGAAGTGCCGTGCGCCTTTTGGGAGCACGCTCAGCCGGGATTGTGGCTAACAATCCCGGGATGGTCATCATCGCTACCCGACCCGGCAACCCTCAACCCCTCCGGCTAGCCCGGCGGTGAAACACGTGGAGAAGCCTCGGCGTCCACAAGGCAAGCTCGTTTAGATATAAGCGAGGTAGACTAAGTCACTCGAGTAGTACCAAATCTCAGTATGCCCACGTCCTGTAATTATGTATTCTTGCATCGACTTGAATAATTGTAGCCTGCTTGTGTGCCTCTGTTTTAAATAGTAGCCTTGCATAAATATATTAGCATGCGGTTGCATTTTTAATTCCAGGCATAGCTACCAAAACCACACCGACGACACCCACGATGTCGTCGCTTTCATGAGATATGTGTATCTGTAGCATTGACCCCAACCCCATGGAGTAGACTCGATCGACTAGTTACCTTTCACCACGATAAATAACCCAGCCCCAATGCTGTATCAAAATGCCACCCCGTGATCTTACGGTATCCCTCACCTTGAGCACCACTCCCCAACCATTTCCATTGCCATGCAGAGCCCTAGTATCTATCGAGAACTCGGATGCAACTCGGGTAGCCTTGTTAAAATTTTGTGGGACTTTACAGGTACTATGAGTGCTATCCACCCACCCGGTATGAGTTACTCAAATCGAGGATCACCCCATCCACCTCGAAATATTGGGCGTGGTGCCGTCCCTCCATAAACCAAACCAAGACCCCACGGAAGCTTCCTTCGTGGGGAAATCTATGCCAACTGCGCATATGACCATAGAGGCTGCTGCATATGAGGCGCTTGCTCGCCTTCGATTCGCGGTACCCTATGCCGGCAAACGGGGGTATTATTATTTCCCGAGTCATGCAGCACCCGGAGAAGTAACATCTTTTCCCGGTGGGCGAATCGAGAGAGACCAAGTACTAGCCAACATTGCCCAGTATGTCATCGCTCAAAAGCGTTTGACCCAGCGAGTAATGGGTTATCTCCAGAGCCTCGCTGATTTGAATCCTCAGATCGCCATCGGCAGACCACTGAGGCCCAACCAGGAGAGGCACATTCATCGACTGGTCAATCCACTTCCCCCAATAGAAGAAGAGTGTGCCCCGATTCCAGAGACTTTTTCTCAGGACCTTGTCCAATTACCATTATCGTTGTAGATGTCATTGCTGTGTTATGGTCCTTGCATTTATTTATGTGTTGCAACTTATGTGTGGTATCCTATATTTGTGCGATGAATTGAATCTTTAGTTTCAATCAATGTGAGTGATTTTACTATGGTAAAATTTTATTAACTGTTTCCACACTCGGTGAATCCTGAAGTGAGATTTTTCCCGGAGTTGTTGCAGCATATATCTCTTCACAACATAGATTCTTTTTATTATTCATGCAGCACCATGACAGCAGACTCACGACCCCAACCACGCGACCAAGTGCAAATCCACGTGCACATTTTTGCACCAATCTAATCACCTCCCTAACACCCCACACTCTCATAAGGAGAGATTTGTGAGTAATTACTCGAGTACAAGTTACCTCCGGCACCCTGGCAGCGGTTGCTTTGACACCGCACTTAATCCTTGTGATCACGCCACGCGGAGAGCTAACACTCTAGCGGCAACATCACGACGATCATCAAGGATCATCACGCACAGGAGCACGAAGAAACCCAGCAATGCCGCCAACCCTCCACACATCAGGATCACGTACTGTAGGACCTTGAGAAGAGGTGTCTAGAAGGGGGGTGATTAGACACTAAGTACCAAAGTTGCAACTTTTAAGTTTCCTTAAGTTTAAGTGGAGTTTAGGCACAAGTTTAACATTCACAATACATATCAAGCAAGCATGCAAGAGTATATGGGCAGCGGAAAGTAAAGCATGCAACTTGCAAGAATGTAAAGGGAAGGGTTTGGAGGATTCAAACGCAATTGGAGACACGGATGTTTTTGGCGTGGTTCCGATAGGTGGTGCTTTCGTACATCCACGTTGATGGAGACTTCGACCCACGAAGGGTAACGGTTGCGTGACTCCACGGAGGGCTCCACCCACGAAGGGTCGACGAAGAAGCAACCTTGTCTATCCCACCATGGCCGTCGCCCACGAAGGACTTGCCTCACTAGCGGTAGATCTTCATGAAGTAGGCGATCTCCTTGCCCTTACAAATTCCTTGGTTCAACTCCACAATCTTGTCGGAGGCTCCCAAGTGACACCTAGCAAATCTAGGAGACACCACTCTCCAAGAAGTAACAAATGATGCGTTGATGATGAACTCCTTGCTCTTTGTCTTCAAATGATAGTCTCCCCAACACTCAACTCTCTCTCATAGGATTTGGATCTGGTGGAAAGAAGATTTGAGTGGAAAGCAATTTGGGGAAGGCTAGAGATCAAGATTCATATGGTAGGAATGGAATATCTTGGCCTCAACACATGAGTAGGTAGTTCTCCTCTGAGAAAATGTATCTTTGGAAGTGTAGGTTCGGTCGATGGCTCTCTCCACGAATGAAGAGGAGGTGGAGGGGTATATATAGCCTCCACACAAAATCTAACCGTTACACACAACCTACCAAACTCGGTGGGACCGAATCGTTAAACTCAGTCAGACAGATTTAGCAAATAATGTGACCGTTAGGTTTTTTCGGTGGGACCGAAATGCAACTCGGTGAGACCAATATGATTAGGGTTAGGGCATAACGTAATCTCGGTAAGATCGATTACACAAACTCGGCGTGACCGATTTTGGTAATGAGCTTTCCAGAGGGTTGGTCAGGCAAACTCGGTTTGACCGATTACACAAACTCGGTGGGACCGATTTTGATAATGAGTCAACCAGGAAGTTTGCATTGTAATCTCGGTAGTGCCGATATCTCAAACTCGGTGAGACCGATTTTGGTAATGGACATACACAGAGAGATTACAATTCCATCTCGGTGAGACCGAGATCCCTATCGGTGAGACCGATTTGCTTAGGGTTTGTGGCAGTGGCTAAGACATTTGAAATCGGTGGCGCCGGATAGAAAGAATCGGTGTGACCGATTTTGGCTTTAGGTTTAGGTCATTTGTGTGGAAGTGGGAAAGTAGTTAAGGGTTTTGGAGCATGTCACTAAGCACATGAAGCAAGAGGCTCATTAAGCAACACCTCATCCCTCGATAGTATTGGCTTTTCCTATAGACTCAATGTGATCTTGGATCACTAAAATATAAAATGAAGAGTCTTGGGCTTGAAACTTGAGCCAATCCTTTGTCCTTAGCATCTTGAAGGAGTTCCCACATCCTTTAGTCCATGCCACTCCATTGTTGAACTTATCTGAAACATACTAAATAAAAGTGTCAGTCCAACAAGAGATATGTTGACATTAATTACCAAAACCACCTAGGGAGAACTTGTGCTTTCAATCTCCCCCTTTTTGGTAATTGATGACAACATACATCAAATCTTTAGATAAAGATATGAAGAATAGCAGGTAAAGCTTTGGTAAGACATGTAACAGGCATAGGCTCCCCATACATGTATGCAATCATGTGAATATGGAATATAGAAGCATGTGAGAGCATAACCATGATAGAGTAGGCAATGTGTTACATGTATCTTGGCCATATGCATCAGAGCAAAGAATACTAAAGAGAATACTTCATGTCCATGAGTCCTTCTTGCAAACAGTATGTACGTCAGTAAGAATTCCTCATACACATGATTGTGATGCATATACTTACCTTGTAGTCTTGAGTTGGCATAGGATGGAATGAACCTGCGCAAACAAGGTTAGATAACACAGGTACATCTACTAGCCAGAGCAAACAAAAGAAACCACAAGAATACCAAGACTGGGATGACATGTAGAGAGTGAGTACTAAGTACCACATTGGATTAGACATGTCCCCAAGAATAAAGATATGCAATGAATTTAAATGATTTCTTTCCCTTAGATGTCTTGCTCCCCCTGAATCTAGCATGGGATACTGGGAGAAGATAGGGAACAGAAAATCAAAGCTAAAAGATACGAATGATGAACAGAGCTAATGCAAGCTAATGCAAATAAGCACAAAAGATCATATGAACATGTCTCTCCCCTCAAGAAGACATATGGCATCTCTCCTCTTTAACACCAAGCATCTGGGATCCTTGAGAAATACTTTCTACTTAAGTATTCTCTCCCCTTGGAGATCTCTCTCTCCCCCTTGAGGAGGTGATAAACTGAACTCTTTCTCTGATGTGATCTCTCTCTAAAGGATAAGCTTTGATGTGATCTCTCTCTCTCCCCCCTTTGACATCAATTTCCAAGAAGGGCTTTCTGAAATCTGTCGAATGGGTTTGGTCCTTGAGACACAGCACAAAGAATGATAAAAATGTGATGCTTGTAGAGGACAAGATTCATTGAGTGGAGCTGGATCAGAAGAAACATAGATTATGTGGCAAACTATTTTTCCTGATGTGAAATCGGTGGCATTGAGTGGTATGTTTCAGTTGTACGAAAGGATTCATTGGACGAAAACAACAAATCGGTGAAACCGAGTTCATCATGAGGAAAACACTTGTCACCTCAGCTCACTAGACTAGTAGGATCTCACAAAGATTTGCAAGGAATTTACTGAAAGATATGCAAGGAATTTGATGCAGAAAATGCAGAGCAAACAGAAGGAAATCTAGATGAAGTTTTTTTGAAAGGGGAAACAAATATGCATGGAACAAATGCAAAAACACAGAAAAGAACACAAGAGAACTTCATCTAGAGATGGTCGGCAACAAAGTCACCTATGTTAGAGTATATTGACTTAGGAGTCAAGTGCGATCACTTGATCATAGGTCATACTCATCGTTTAAGCTCAAAATGGGGTTGCCATTTTTCGTTTAAGCATCTTGATGTATTCACATCTTGTCGAGTTGCTTTAGCTCATGACTTGGAGTAAAGCTTCTCTAAGATGGAATAACATACCTTGGTTGGTGGTGTTGTCCATGTAGTTTAACTTGTGTGGGTTGCTCAAGGTTGATGTAGCTCATCAAGAATTTGGAGCACCACTTGGAATTTGAGTCCATCTACCTACATGGGTTACTTCTTGCAAGGAAGAGCACTTGTGTATCCAAAATGACAATCATGATGCTCAACATAGAATTTATCAAAGGATATGTTTGAATGGTTTCGTGCTTCCTTGTCTTCAACCACCATAGTGTAGAAGCTTGGTGATGTAGAGATTGCTCAAGATGTGAGTAGATTACAATCTCATGGAATTTGATTCCACCAATTACCTACATGGGTTAGATAACATGCAAGATGCAAATATATCCAAGACATTAGGTTTTCATCATAATAGAAATATCAAGGATTAGTCATAAGCTCATGTCTTGCATGTATCCAATGGAGTTTCTACTCCAAGTTTGAAGCATCAATGATGTTCAATTCTCCTCTTAACCTACAAAACACTTTCTCATCAAGAGGTTTAGTGAATATATACGCTAATTGCTTTTCGATGCGAACATGCTTAAGATCAATGTCACCCTTAGCAACATGATCTCAAATGAAATGATGATGAACTTCAATATGCTTAGTTCGAGAATGTTGCACAGGATTATGACCAATTTTGATAGCACTTTCATTGTCACAAAGCAATGGAACATGTCTCACATATATCCCATAATCTTCAGGAGTTTGGGTCATCCAAAGTAATTGAGCACAACATGAACCAGCGACAATATATTCCGCTTCGGCGGTGGATAAGGATACCGAGTTTTGTTTCTTGGAGGACCAAGACACAAGAGATCTACCAAGAAATTGACAAGTACCCGAAGTGGACTTTCTATCAACTTTGTCTCCGGCATAGTCTGAGTCGGAATAGCCAACAAGATCGAAAGAGGCCCTCTTAGGATACCAAAAGCCAAAATTTGGTGTATGGATTAAGTATCTAACTATCCTTTTCACGGCCTTAAGATGACATTCTTCAGGAGCAGCTTGATATCGTGCACACATGCACACACTTAGCATGATATCAGGACATGAAGCACATAGATATAACAATGAACCAATCATAGAGCGATAAACCTTTTGATCAACCGGTTCACTATCTTTGGTCAAATCAAGATGTCCACTAGTAGGCATGGGTGTAGACATACCTTTGCATTCTTGCATATTGAACTTCTTGAATAAGTCCTTGGTGTACTTTGTTTGAGAAACAAAGGTACCTTCCTTAGTTTGCTTGATTTGCAACCCAAGAAAGAATTTGAGTTCACTCATCATAGACATCTCAAACTTCTCGACATTAGCTTCCCAAACTTTTCACTAAAATGAGGTTAGTTGAACCAAATATAATATCATAAACATAGATTTGGCACACAAATAGTTCTCCATTAACCCTTTTAGTAAAAAGAGTAGAATCAATTTTCCCAATTTCAAAGCCTTTTTCAATAAGGAACTTGGTCAAGCATTTATACCATGCTCTAGGAGCTTGTTTAAGACCATAAAGAGCTTTGTGAAGTTTGTAAACATGATTGGGTTTATTAGGATTGACAAAACCGGGAGGTTGCTTAACATAAACTTCCTCCTCTATTTCACCATTTAGAAAAGCACTTTTAATGTCCATTTGGTACAAGGTGATATCATGGTGATTAGCATAGGCAAGTAAGATCTGAATGGACTCAAGTCTAGCAGCAGCATAAGTCTCACCATAGTCCATACCTTCGACTTGTGTGTAGCCTTGGGCGAGGCGTGCTTTGTTGCGAACTACTTGTCCATCTTCATCTTGCTTGTTCGAAACACCCATTTGGTACCGATGAGCGTTGTGGTTGTTGTCGGGCTTCTCGACCAATGTCCAAACTTGGTTCCTCTCAAAGTTGTGTAGCTCTTCATGCATAGCATTTACCCAATCCGGATCTTCCAATGCTTCTTCAACCTTCATAGGTTCTATTCTAGACATGAAAGAATAGTTTTCACAAAAGTTAGCTAAACGAGTTTTAGAGCGAGTGATTCTCCCGGTTTGAATGTCATTATAGATTTGCTCGACAGGATGATCTTTACCAATTCTTGCTCGAACTAGTGATAGATTTTGCTTGGGTCATTGTTGAACATCTTCTTCATCTTGTTCTTCTTCTTGGCCTTCTTCATCGTTGGCGTTTTCGTTCTCTTGTCATGGTGGAGAAGGAGGTTGTTGACGTTCATCTTGATGCACTTCCTCGTTTTCTTCATCTTGGTGTGTCCCACTTGTGGATGCTTCCATATCAACTCTTGGTTCACATTGTTGTGAAGTAGAAGCTTCCACTTGGACAGACGAGGTACTCTCCTTCACCTCCGTTGGACGGACCTTGACAATAGACAAGTCTTGGATTGCTTCCGAAGGATCTTTGTCTCCTACATCAATTGGCAATTGCTCTACTTGCGAGCCGTTAGATTCATCAAACTTCACATCTACCGTCTCTTCAACCTTTGGGTGAAATTGTTGTGAACACGTAAGTGTGAGAGTTTGAGCCATAACCTAGTAGGAAACCTTCATGAGACTTAGGAGCAAATTTAGAGCGGCGATGCTTATCAAGAATGTAGCACTTTGGGCGAATACCGAAAGTATCCAACTTGGGGTTTGTTACGGTGAGGAGCTCGTATGCCGTCTTGCCGAGTAGCTTGTGACGATACAAGCGATTTGTTGCATGACAAGCTGTCTCAACCTTACGCCCAAAAGTGCTTGGTGTCTTGTACTCATCAAGCATCGTTCTCGCCATTTCGATGGCGTCCGGTTCTTCCTCTCAACAACTCCATTTTGTTGAGGTGTGTAGGTAACCGAGAACTCGTGTGAAATCCTTCTTCGTCAAGAAAGGTGTCCACATTTGTGTTCTTGAACTCCGTTCCATTGTCGCTGCGAACCTTCTTGATCTTCACTTGAATTGATTTTGGGCCTTCCTAGCGAAGTTTTGAAGATCTTTTGGACCTGCGATTTATCATCGAGAAAGAACACCCGTAAATCTTGAAAAATCATCAACTATAACTAGACCAAAAGAATTTCCACGAGACTCTTGTAAGAGTTGGGACCAAAGAGATCCATGTGAAGTAGCTCAAGTGGCCTCCTTGTGGTCATGATGTTCTTCACGGGATGCCTTCCTCCAACCTGTTTACCTGCTTGACAAGCACTGCAAAGTCTATCCTTATCAAATATGACATTGTTAACTCCAAGGAAATGATTTCCTTTAATAAGCTTGTCAAGGTTTCGCATTCCAACATGACCTAATCGTCTATGCCATAACCAACATTTTGAGGATTTAGCAATGAAGCAAGTTTTAGGTTGAGCCTTTTTAGTGAAGTCAACAATGTATAGATCACCTCTCGCTTTGCGGTAAAGACAATTTTATGATTGTCTCGACAAAACACTTGGCAATCTACTTGATAAATAGGACATTAAAACCGAAATCAGCAAGTCTGAATCTTGAAAGTAAGTTGTATCCAATAGATTCAACGAGCATCACATTTTGTATGGAGCTATCATGTGATATGGCCACCTTACCAAGGCCAACCACCTTACCCTTTGAGTTGTCACCGAAAGTGACATACTTTGAGGACTATCATTATCGGCAAGCTCACGAAACATGTCTTTATCTCCGGTCATGTGATCGGTACATCCACTATCAAGAACCCATTCCTTTCCTCGACATATATCCCGAAGATTTGCCATAAGACCAAAGTGTCTCATTGCATCATCAAGATCAAAGTCACTATCATCACCCTCATCATAGTATCCATGTTCACCATCGTCATGTGGTGGATCAAGTCCTAGAGAGGTGATTAGTTAGAATGAGTTTGACAATGATCTTCTTATGATTTTTGATAGCTTGAAAATAATATCACTAATAATTCCAACATTTCATTTGCACGCATAAGGTTTGTAGCTCAAATAGGCGTTCACCAAACATAGGATCACTAGTATTCATCTTACTCAAAGCAATAGACTTATGAAGAATTTCATCAAGATTTTTCAAGGAATAGTTTGGAAGCGTTCCTCAAGAACTTTCCATATAGTGTAGGCACACTTGAAAGTAGGCAAACATCCAATCAAGTTTCTAGGCAATCCTCTAATGATAAGTTCGCGGTTCTAAGATTCCTAATCATGTCAATTGACACATCATGGGTAGGATGCATAGGATCAACATAAGGTGCACAAGGGCGACAATGTACTTGTTCAAATGATATTATTTGAAAATTACAAGCATCTCATTTTCCACTCATGAAAATACTCTCCATCAAGAATAGGCACTCTATGTCTAAGACTCCCCAAAGTAGACTCATCCATCTTGCTCAATGGTGATTAAACCAAGGCAAATGGAGACCAATGCTCTGATACCACTTGTAGGACCTTGAGAAGAGGTGTCTAGAGGGGGATTAGACACTAAGTACCAAAGTTGCAGTTTTAAGTTTCCTTAAGTTTAAGTGGAGTTTAGGCACAAGTTTAACATTCACAATACATATCAAGCAAGCATGCAAGGGTATATGGGCAGCGGAAAGTAAAGCATGCAACTTGCAAGAATGTAAAGGGAAGGGTTTGGAGGATTCAAGCAATTGGAACACGGATGTTTTTGGCGTGGTTCCGATGGGTGGTGCTATCGTACATCACGTTGATGGAGACTTCAACCCACGAAGGGTAGCGGTTGCCTGAGTCCACGGAGGCTCCACCCATGAAGGGTCCACGAAGAAGCAACCTTGTCTATCCCACCATGGCCGTCGCCCACGAAGGACTTGCCTCACTAGCGGTAGATCTTCACGAAGTAGGCGATCTCCTTGCCCTTACAAACTCCTTGGTTCAACTCCACAATCTTGTCGGAGGCTCCCAAGTGACACCTAGCCAATCTAGGAGACACCACTCTCCAAGTAACAAATGATCGTTGATGATGAACTCCTTGCTCTTTGTCTTCAAATGATAGTCTCCCCAACACTCAACTCTCTCTCATAGGATTTGGATCTGGTGGAAAGAAGATTTGAGTGGAAAGCAATTTGGGGAAGGCTAGAGATCAAGATTCATATGGTAGGAATGGAATATCTTGGCCTCAACACATGAGTAGGTAGTTCTCTCTCGGAAAATGTATCTTTGGAAGTGTAGGTTCAGTCTGATGGCTCTCTCCACGAATGAAGAGGAGGTGGAGGGGTATATATAGCCTCCACACAAAATCTAACCGTTACACACAATCTACCAAACTCGGTGGGACCGAATCGTTAAACTCGGTCAGACCGATTTAGCAAATAATGTGACCGTTAGGTTTTTTCGGTGGGACCGAAATGCAACTCGGTGAGACCGATATAATTAGGGTTAGGGCATAACGTAATCTCGGTAAGACCGATTACACAAACTCGGTGAGACCGATTTTGGTAATGAGCTTTCCAGAGAGTTGGTCAGGTAAACTCGGTTTGACCGATTACACAAACTCGGTGGGACCGATTTTGATAATGAGTCAACCAGGAAGTTTGCATTGTAATATCGGTAGTGCCGATTGCTCAAACTTCGGTGAGACCGATTTTGGTAATGGACATACGGAGAGATTACAATCCCATCTCGGTGAGACCGAGATCCCTATCAGTGCTACCGATTTGCTTAGGGTTTGTGGCGATGGCTAAGACATCTGAAATCGGTGGTATTGGATAGAAAGAATCGGTGTGACCGATTCGGCTTTAGGTTTAGGTCATTTGTGTGGGCTGGGAAAGTAGTTGAGGGTTTTGGAGCATATCACTAAGCACATGAAGCAAGAGGCTCATTAAGCAACACCTCATCCCTCCTTGATAGTATTGGCTTTTCCTATAGACTCAATGTGATCTTGGATCACTAAAATATAAAATGAAGAGTCTTGGGCTTGAAGCTTGAGCCAATCCTTTGTCCTTAGCATCTTGAAGGAGTTCCCACATCCTTTAGTCCATGCCACTCCATTGTCGAACTTATATGAAACATACTAGATAAAAGTGTCAGTCCAACAAGAGATATGTTGACATTAATTACCAAAACCACCTAGGGAGCACTTGTGCTTTCACGTACCAGTCTGGCATCACCTCCGCCATTAGAGCCTCGTTCCGAGCTCCTACAGACAGAAATGAAGGAGAAAGGAGGAGGAGAAGAAGCGAGGTCAGGTGGAGGAAGAAGGAAGGAGCACCACGGTCGTTTTATAGCTCGAGATCGGTGTACGGTGGGCGAAGTTCACCAGCGCCGCTCGTCGCTCGATCGCCGGTGTTCGGAGGCAAATCAGCGAGCGATCTTGTGCCCTTAGCAGCCCTGAGGTGAGTGAGTGCGTTCTTGGCGGCAGCTAACACGCCCGCGCACTACCGCGATCTGGCCTAGATGCCCTCTGAGCTAGGCGTCGCGGTGGGAGAAAGCGGGAGAAGGAATAAGAGAACCGGAGGAAGAAGAAGAGGTGACGGTGGGCCTGGGTCACTGTCGACCGGAGAGGCTCTTGTGCTCTCAAAGATGCGACCAACGTATTTTAGAAATTTAGAATTTATTCTAAATTCTTTGTATCAACGTGAAATCTCTCATTTTCCCCTAACAGTGGATTTTTCCATGCAGCGCCAATGTTCCACACTATAGTTTTACACCACTTATTTCCCCTCCCACTGTAGCCACATTTTTTTATGGCATGAATAGGATGGTTTTTTTTGTGATATTACTTTGATGGTAAGAGTAATATTTTCAAAACAGCTTTTAGCAAATCTCGAGCACGAGATTTTTCTTAAGGGGGGTAGTGTGGTGACACCCCAAAATTTGGACAGTATTTGTTTACTAAAAAGTTTGCCAAGTAAATAAATTTTTCATTTTCTAGTTTCTCTTTGATTTCAGAACCACTCCCTTCTTTGATTTTTAAGGAGTTTTTACCCCAAGTGAAAACTTACCAAATGTATTGTTGGACTTGTTTATCTTCCCAGGACCTCTTCTTTGATCAGTGAAATTATTTCTAAATTTATTTTTCCCTGAACTTTATTTCTTGAAAAAATGATCTTTCTTAAGTTTCAAGGCTCAATTTGCACTGCAACCCTTTGATAGATTTATTTAAAATTTTCACCAAAATTTGGGGATGTCATGTGAGGTTTCTAAATCACTTTTATGCAAAAACATCTTTCATTCATTGGATATTTTGAGCTCTACACCAAATTTTCAAATCTGGTCCAGTGGGCAATTTTGCACTACAACCTATTTAAATATTTCTTTAAAACTCCCACCAAAATTAGGGGATGTTAGTTGTAGCATATAATTCAACTTTAAACAATAACCCTTGGTGTTCTTTGTAAAAATTGAGTGAATCATCCTCACCTTCATTACGGCCCGACTTGGCATTTTCTCTTGCAACACTAATTATTTTTGCTCTAGTGATCATGTGTTTTCTCACCTTGTGGTACACCATGCCAAACCCTTAAGTCCAGGAGATGGGACCCATTGGAAGATTTTGGTCCATAAAATAATGCCGTTAACTACTGTCCAGAATTGGCTTTCTTAAAATCTTGCACTAACAAGTTTCTAGTTTTGCCAAACTAACTTTACCACCCTCTTATTCATCCAAAGAGACTCTGATCTGGAAGTTTTGGTTACTTTTAAAACCATCTGGATGCCCCTAGCATTTCGTCGAACAGTTGGAGTGCATGAACCGTTTTGGCATAGATTTTAGTTAGCATTATAGTGTTGCTTTATTTGCCTAGCCATCTTGTCCACTAGAGATTTAGTAACCACCGTAACAGTCGGTAACTTGAGAATCATCAAGCCCTCGGGGTGCCATGGCATTCGCCCGGCGGTTGGTAGGTGTGCTAGGCGTGCCAGGCGCGCCAACTTCAACCGTGCCGAGCCGCGCATCGCGTTTACTCCGTGCCTCTGGTCTTTTCTTGCCGAGGACCAAGCCAAGATCTTGTTAGTTCGCCGTGACATGCTGCCACCTGGCTCCTTGCGGGCCTTGTGCTGCGCGAGCCTTTGGCGGCGCTGTGACGTCGGCAGCCCGCCCCTGCTCGGTCGGCACCTCCCAAACCACCGCGATGTGCCGGCTCGCCTCCTTGGGCGGTGGAGAGTTCGTCGTTAGCCCACAAGCCAGCCGGCCATCGCCACGTTGCCTCCGGCGATAGTAGCAAATGCTGCCGTCGAGCTTATACCGTCTACCGTCGGGAACCGGCGCTGCCTACTATAAATAGCGGCCCGGCCTCACTTGCACTCATCAGCGACCTCAAGTCGACCATAGCCAACTCCCTCGCGATGGTTTGACCCGGAGGAGGTCGTCATCCTCGCCTCCGGCAAGTGCAGCCGCCGCCGCCTCCGGTTGGTTTCTTCTTGGCCGAGCCCCTCGACCCCATACTCGCCGCCTCTAGTCTTTCCTTGAACCAGTGGGCCGTCTCATCCCTTAATTCGATCGAGAGCCACCGTGGGCCGAATCCCCAAACCAACCCGAAACCTCCGTGCGCCTCGGGCTCGCGCCGCGCATTCCTATCCACCACTCGGCGGTGGTGACCATCGAGAGGACAGCTAGCTCATGGGAACCTATCCCGTGCCTAGTACCCAGAGGAGTAGCCTTCCACCGTGGCGGCCGGAGCCGCGCCTCTGCTCCCTAGCCAGGAAAGCGGGAGGGAGGGGGATGAACCTGACAGCGCGGGCCCCCCTTGTCTGTGACCCCACGCCATCGCGTGCCGTCTTAAGTGAAGGCGTAAACACCCGAGTACGTCTTCGACGTGTTTTAATTCGAAACGTTTTTCTTTTTTCTGTTTTATTTTAAAAAACATAATTTGACCAAAACTTTGACTGGCTATAACTTTTTAAATATAACTCCAAATGAATTGATTCTTTTTCCTACCTCTCTGAAAAATTGTCTAGTTTATTTTCAGATTTATTTGAAAAAATTTCAAACAACTTTTTTGTACTGTTTTTAAAACTATGTATTAATTCAAATTTTTAAATAGGATTTTTGGAGAGAGGAGAAAACTTTCGAAAGTTTTGGAATGCACCTGCCTCCCCACAACTTGAAGGCAAGCATTCGAACCTGGCATAATATTGTGTGTGTTATCGACATGGTTACAATACCACCTCGACACACGGAGTATCCGTTATTTTATGTGATGATATGTTCAAACTCATGAGTGCATATTGATGATTTCATGCTATTGGAGTTTGCTATGTTTAGAATAGTAGTCCCCATCATATGCCTTTCATGCATACGGAAGGAACCGGGAAAGCCTCTGTCTTGGGTAGACACGGGCTTGTCTCTAGTCCTCCGTCGAGGCAGTTGTGTCGTCTGGCATGATGAGGTATGTCAGTGGTGATTACATACATTGGTGAAATATATTGGTTATGCTAATCATGCAGGGAATACTTAAACCTCGAGTTGTGATGGATCGAGTCTTGTTCAGTAACCCCATACTTGTTTCGTACAACCACTTGTCCCCTTGTAGGTAAGTGCAGTTCGATAAATTGTCAACCCCTTTCTAGCACACACCGTGCGGAGAGGCAATGGTGGAAGATCTAGGAGGCATCCGATGGCAGAGCCACCTAGTCCGGGGCATGGGTGTTTTCGGTTGTAGCAGAAGGGTAGCTCCCCTAGTTTCTTGTGCAGTATAAATTTTGTGATCCCATGCTAATCGGCGTTGTAGCCTCCCACTTAGAGTTTTGCTTAAGCAGGTGTAGTGGGTGATTCGGACAACGATAAGTCGAGGCTGGTGTGTGCGGTTAGGTGTGTTTTCAATTAAAGACCGTGAAGCGGAATTAGTCGGATGGACTAACGGAATCCGTTACTCGTGGGTAAAAGTACACCCTCTGCGGAGATTATATCTATTTGAATAGCCGTGTCCATGGTTAAGGACTACTGATGCAGGATGGGTGAAGTGTCGGTCTTAGTGTCGGTCTTGGAGGAAGCTGTTAAAGCAGAACTTGGATCATGACTTGTGACTTGTGATGATTATGGTTATTTTTATTACGGACTAACCCATTATATATTTGAAATTATCGAGTATCCTGTGGCGGTTCTACCTCCTGGATATTATTGTGATTATTTTATAAGCCCTTTATGTGGTGTCGCCGAGGCCTCCAAGTATAGCATGCTTGTTATTTATTTACTTTATAAGCCCTTATGTGGTGTCATTTGAGGCAGGGACTGTGGCATGCTTGTTATTTATTTACTTTAGAAGCCCTTTATGTGGTGTCATGAGAGGCATGCGTATGTATGCTTGTTATTTATTTACTTTATAAGCCCTTTATGTGGTGTCATTGAGGCATCCGACTATAACATGCTTGTTATTTATTTACTTTATAAGCCCTTTATGTGGTGTCATTTGAGGCCTTGCGTAACATGCTTGTTATTTATTTACTTTATAAGCCCTTTATGTGGTGTCGCTCAGACGCCCGACTGAGGCATGCTCGTTATTTACTAACCTTTCGAGGCGTGTTCAGACACCCGATCGGTGCATTTTTTTACTACTCTGTTATTGCATATTCATGTATACAAATAACCTGCTTGCGTGCATCAGAGATTTTATTTTATGACTGACGTTGTGATCATTGAATATTTCAGAGCATGATTATCGTTTATTATATTATATCCGTGTTCATAATGTTTGCGAGTACATTCAAAGTACTCACTTGGTTTGTCCACAGCTATTGTCTTGGCAGATTTCACTGCATGGAGAGGAGAGATCGATGACGGCCCGAAACCTCGCAATGATGATAGCAGCCTTGCAAAGATAGGAATTATCCTGGTCGGATGTTCTGTGAAATGGAGTCCACAGGGCAGATGAACCACAAACCGCTTCCGCCATCAGCCACTAGAAACCATTTGTTATACTCATAGGCCACAATGGTCTTGT
Organism: Aegilops speltoides; assembly: GCA_021437245.1. Classification (NCBI taxonomy): domain Eukaryota; kingdom Viridiplantae; phylum Streptophyta; class Magnoliopsida; order Poales; family Poaceae; genus Aegilops; species Aegilops speltoides. The sequence continues at coordinate 30,652 of JAHHZJ010000871.1, forward strand.
ACAACATATTATGTACTTTGCTTGGAGTTTACGTATCAAGTTGGCGCCTCATTAGCTAACAGTAATCACAGGGCTGATGAGCACAAGGATCATTTACGGAAAAATATATCCGAAAACCAGTCGACACCTTTGCAAGATCGAATCCATCATAAAGCACCTCTTCCCATTGCAAGAAAAATCAATCTAGTTGGCCAAACCAAACCAAAGTTTGAGAGAAGAAATATGAGGCAATAAATAATCATGCATATAAGAGATCATAGAAGACTCAAATAATATTCATCGATATCACTACTGGAATTAGGATCTTTGCCGTCAGCTAGCTAATGGCAAAGAAGGTCTTTGCCATCAGGTTAAATGAAATTGATGGCAAAGACTAAGCTGACGGCAAAGATATTGTTTGCCGTCAGCCGGTACTTTGCCGTCCGCTAGCTGACGACATAGGTGCATTGCCGTCCGCTCGCTGACGGCAAAGAGGGAGGATGGTCCACTAGCGATAGCCACCTAACGACCACTTCCTTTGCCGTCCGCTAGCTGACGACAAAGAAAGTGCACAAACTAATGTCCGTTAGCTGGGCTCTTTGTCGTCTGCTAGAAGAGGGCAAAGAACCGTGCCCTAACTAAAAGTCAAATACGCCCGCGTCCGACCCCCCTCTCTCTCTGTCCCCTCTCTCCGCCCCGTGCCTGAGCTGCCGCCTCGCCACGCCACCAAAGTCGCCGGCCGCCCCGTGCCACCCCCCGCCGCCCTTCTAAATCGTCGCCGCCCGCCCGCCCATGCCGTCCGCCCCATGCCGCCCGACCCGTGCGCGCCGCTATCCCGCGCCACCCACATTGCTGCGCCGCCCCGGCGACCCCCTCTCTGCCCCCTCTGAAGCCTGAAGGTACCCCCTCTCCCCCACTGGTAATATTCCTCCAAGTGCTCTTGTTCTCCTTTACATTAGGTGTTCACATGGAGGCAGAGAAACAAAATTGTTTCTTAATTTGCTGAGACCTAACTTTCAAGCATCTCTAGTCCTTGTTAGAGACCCCTTTGTCGGTGTCAAAACCGTCGGATCTCGGGTAGGGCGTCCCGAACTGTGCGTCTAGGGTCGATGGTAATAGGAGACGGGGAACACAATGTTTACCCAGGTTCGGGCCCTCTTGATGTTGGTAATACCCTACTTCCTGCTTTATTGATCTTGATGAATATAAGGATTACAAGAGTTGATCTACCATGAGATCGTAATCGCTAAACCCAAGATGTCTAGCCTGTATGATTATGATCGCCTCTACGGACTAAACCCTCTAGTTTATATAGACACGGAGGGCCTAGGGTTGTCTGAGTCGGTTCTGAGAGGAAGGAATCTTCATATCCGAGCATAAGCTTGCCTTCCACGCATAAAGGAGAGTCAATCAAACACGGGAGGAAGTCTTACGTCTTGTATCTTCATGACCCATCAGTCCAGCCCGTCCACATAGCGGGGCCTTGGGGACCCCTTAATCCAGGACTCCCTCAGTAGCCCCTTAACTAGGCTCCAATGACAATGTGTCTGCAGATTGTCTTCGGCATTGCAAGGCAGGTTCCTCATCTGAATATTCCAAAGCAGCCTTCGAACACTGAAAATGTGACCGGCTCTGCAAAACAGATACCACACATAGCCACAGACAGTATAATATTTCATGAGTCCCATCTACCGACAACTTTTGTAGCGAGACATTACGTCCCTGCCCGACCATTATTTCGAACTGTTTTTAGCCTCCGCTCCATGTTTGAGATCGGTTTCCATTATCACGTCTTGTCGAGCAGAGATCATGTCCCTTATTGCGGATTCTCATCAATACTGGCGTGGGTAATCCAACAGCGCCGTCTGCACAACCCTTAGGGAATAGGCGAGTTTTAAAGGCGAATGGGGGCGCTTGATATTTTCTAGCTTTATAAAGAGATAAGATTCACCTTTATCCCCACCTTCTTTATCTCTGCCCACCCATTCTCGAGCTCAGCGCCAAAGCTTCCATCCTTTCCGCCTCAAAAAGCACTCGACCATATGCGGATCAGGGCCTTGAGGCAAGTGATGGCCTCCTCAAATCACGGAGAAGGATATCCGAAGCTCTGAGTCGAGTAATAGCCCGAAATCGTCCACGGCTTCCGGCCAAGGCGGATCGTCCCACCGAAGCCCCATGAGAAGGTGGTGTTCATTCCCACTTCGTCCATGGGTTAGGGTTTCCTCTCCACCCCTTCGTCCGTGGACTCATGTTCTACTATGGGCTAGATTTCCATGATCGGCCCCAAACTCCTTCCTCAACATCTCAGCATTCATTGTTGTGTGCGAGGCCTTCCTCCGCATCCCACCCCGCCGGATTGTGGCTAAAGACCTTCAATGTGAAGCGAAGGTGGTGGATTGCCCGACATCTGAGTCTTGGAGGCACTATGGTGAAAAATTGCCCAACGTCCGTGGCTCAAAGGCACCTTTGTGGAGGCTGTCAAAGGGTGGCAGCAGCAATGGTTCTACATCCACGAGCCCGTGACACCACAGGCTGCGGCTCCCGAATTCAAGTCGAGAGGCCCCAATGTGGATCACCTCCTGGCTAGAAGGGCCTAGGCTGGGCCTCGTGGGGACGGTGGCAACCTATGAGCCAGCGCATCAAGAGCATGGTGGATAAGAACATCAAGCTTGTCAATGTGATCCGGTGATGCTTTTAGCGAGTCCTTCCTTGCCAAAGCGGACATGCAATTTGTGGGAGTCCGATCCGGCCAAGCACGGACCTTGCAATAGCTCTTGACTCTCATACGAAGGCATCTGGATGGTGCTTTTCAAGGACAATGAGGCGTGGCGAAGGCGACCGAGGACAGCGGTTACAACCTAACCCATCCACTTGATCCTTTAAGTTTTCGTATTTCAAGGTGTATCCTTCACTGTACATTCGAGGAAGATGTCTAAGCTTCCTATCTGTCTTTTCAAGGCTGGGCGAAGAAAGAAGTAGATTCAATGTCAGCTCCGCTACCCAAAAACCCAGCTATCCGCCGGCGAAGATGCTAGTTACGGCGCCCTACCGGGCAATGGAGAAGAAGGCCAAGAAGACCAGAAGTGGCCTCCGCCGTAAGGGAACTTCGTACGTAACGTCCGAAGATGTCGAAACCTCTCCTCCCTACCGCCGAGGATGACGGCGAGGAGAAAGCAACTCTCCCGAGAAGGAAAAAGAAGCGGCTCCAGGTGCAGGCGAGAGGTGTCCAAGAAAGGAGGTCTCCTCGTGGACAACTCCACGTTGGACACCGATAGCAGCTCGGGTGGCGCCCAGGAGAAGCCACAGACGAATCGTAAGTACTCAAAGGCACTTATACACATATATCCATCTTCTTTACTTGGCCGTTTTAATATGTCAAATCATGCGCTATAGTCGGCCCGCCCGCCCCAGCGATCCTCATCTTGAAATTTGCTGGATCAAGGTGATGGACAACGGTTCACTTCGGCCTCCTCTCGCAAGGCTACGGGCGACAGAGGTGTTGTCGGAGGACCTTCGAGCGAGGAGAGAGAGTGAGGAGGCCGTCGAGGTGGCGCCGAGAGGTGATACCTCGGCCCGGACACATGGGAGCAAATCCCCTGGAGGCCAGCAATGGGGCCATATCAATTCGTCCCCACCGAATACTATTAGGAGGCCCATCGGCTCGGCATCGAATAAGCAGCCTCCTTGAAAGAAGGAGGTGCACATATTCGCCGGTGACCTCTGTCCATCCAAAGGCACGGATACTTTACTAGAAATCTTGCAAAGTGCTTCCTTTGTTGAGAACACCGTACCCTTATAGATGCGGTTGTTGAAGGTTCGATCTGCTAGGCGGGCTGACGAAACTACACCAGACCTTCTAACAGGCTTTGAGTCTGTGACGTAATTTATGCAAAAGAATGTCATAGTATAGATAGTAGCCCTGAGACTCTGTTTGGTGTTGAAAAGAAAAGCGGACGAGAGGATCAAATAATTCATACGAGACTAACCATACATGTCTATATAAATAAGCGGCGTCGATGCTAGCTGCAACCTCCGTTCTGCGAAGTCTCAAAGCTGAAGGAGAGTGCAGGGCGGTCAGGAAGAGCTTCGGCTGTGTGAAAAAAACAGCTAGAGGACAAGCAAGGTATGCAATGGTCTATTTAGATGCACAAAGGTATGAATTATTTGTGTTGATCATGGTGTCATGATATTTTGTAGGGGCGGCAACCGAGGTGGAGACCCTCAAGAAGGTGTCGGTCGAGGCCCGAGAAAGAAGGCGGCAAAGGAACAAGCCGTCCGTGAAAACCACGAGGCCGGAGTCGGTGAGGTCAGCGGGAGCTCGAGGACACCGTGAAGAAATCACGAGTCCTTGGGCGCAATATTGTGGATCAAGTCCGAACTTGCGAGGCCGCCAGCGCACAAGATGCCCGGGTTGAAGCCCAGGGCGCCCTCGAAATCCAGGAAGCCAGGAAAATCGCGGCGGGTCAGGCCTTTATTATTCAGAGCAAATTTTTGAAGAAAAGGTACCTCTTACTAACCCGAGTTTGGAGTTCTCCAGGAGCGTTTGCGGATCTGCAGCGTAGTGTTGCTAATGTGGCGGAGTTCTTCCAAGCGAAGAGGGAGCTCAGCGGAGAAAGCTGTTACAGTCGCAATACCTTGTGCGAGCATCAGTGCCCTAGCGATCGGCTAAAACAGCTGACCGAACTGCATAGGGTGGCTGAATTGGCCATGAAGGATTTGATAATTCGTCTATGGCCTGCCGAAGCCATACCCAGCAGCTACTTCGGGGCCGTGAAGCGGATGGTCGATGCCTGCCCTCGGCTTGATGTTATCAAGCGATCTGTCTGCATCGAAGGTGCACGGATGGCCTTCGCCCGTTTCAAGGTTCAGTGGGCGAAGATGGACGCCGTCAAGCTTGCGACCGAGGGACCGCCCGCGGGCAAGGAGCACCGCATGCCCGGGCGGTATTTTGATGATGTCCTGAAGGGACCCCACATTGTAGAGGGCCAATGTGCAAAAGACATTATCTTTGAATGAAGACCCTCATGTCGTCCCATCCTGTATTATGAAACAAAGCCGATGTGTAATATAATGCTTTGTTGTTTGTTTTAAAATGTTGCCTCCTGTGCGGCCGTTTTATTAAACCTGAGAGTTGGCCAGTCGTTGGCTTCAGCCCCCACGTAGGTAGTACGGGGGTGTTCGGGTTGAAACCTAAACACTCTTGATCCAGAGTTTGGTCCTTGAAGGAGGTGTTTAAGCGCGGCGAACCGAGCAACCGGACTATGTGGCTTTATCACTAACTTAGCCATAGGAGTTTGACAATGGAAATGTGGCGCAACCCTAGTTAGTATTTGTTAATCCGGACTAGGGTCTTGTAGATACCTAATCGGGTGGAGGCCGATCGTTGCATATCTTGGGAAAAATCGCAAAGATTTTAACCTCCGAATAGTGATCAGCTCTCGCTGCATCATAATGATCGATTTTGGCTTTCTCTCTTGAGGTGTTTACGGATAAACCCGAAACACAATCGCGATAGTTCTCCTTTACTACCTAGCCGATAGGGCCGGAACATGAGGTAGTAAGCACGAGGCGAACAACCCAACTATTGATCAAAGACATGATTGAGCGATGCATATAATGCTAAATTCAGGTGCGAACTATCTTGTAAAAGTCTCCGGACTTTGTTGCGAACTATGGAGCACAATGAAGCCCTGGAGAATTAAAAGCGTACCAAAGTGTCACAGGTGCCATCGATAAGAATAGCAAAATAAAATGAAGTAGTAAGCGATTGCCACATAAGTTGGGCATAAACTGTTTTCATTATAATTTGATTAATCGTCAAAAGCATATTTGTACAAATAATGCAGTGAGCAACATGGCTATTTGACATGCCGAGACCAAGGGAGAGCTGCGTGCGGGTCCTGAAAACAGGTAGAGTGGCAGTCAAGAAGATCTCCTAGAGATTCCTCCATATGTCTATCTGCTTGCCACCTTGGTATATCCATCCTTGAAAGGATCGATGATCAGGCCGTCGTGAGGGGCCTATGGAAAAGAAACCAAAAAAGGGTAAAAAGAAAAGGAAAAGTATGTGTGTTCAGGGGAGGTCGAGCCGTATTACGGACCACAATCGAGTTATGCCTCCGTCTTTGCCTATGGTATTTTGAGTGCGTAATTATATCTTGTGATACATCGCCGCCATTTGGTGGGGTGAGGCGGAGGCCGAATTGCTAGTCAAGCTCCTGACGAGCTGGGTTGTCATCCTGCAGAGTAGTCCCTACTCGTTTGACAGTGTTCGGGAGCTTGGCCGGCGAATTAAAATTCTGCTTGATAAGGCCGCTCTGTACTTTTGCTGCCAAGGCCGCGGTGTGCTCCTCGATTCGGAGGGAAGGTTCCGTGTTTCCATTGACTGTTATGACACCGTGTGGCCTGGGCATCTTGAGTTTGAGATAGGCATAGTGTGGCACCGCATTGAATCGAGCAAATGCAGTTCGTCCGAGCAGTGCATGATAGCTACTGCAGGAGGGGACGATATCAAAGATCAAGTTTTCGCTTTGGAAGTTGTCTAGGGATCCGAAGACGACTTCCAATGTGATGAAACCCGTCGTGAGCCTCTACACTGGTATTACTCCTTTAAAGGTAGTTTTGTGGGCTTGATCCTTGATGGATCGATGCCCATCTTGCGGGAACTGTATCTGATAGAAGCAGGTTGAGGATCTGCCGCCGTCCATGAGGACTCGCGTGAGTGGAATCCATCAATGATTGGGTCGAGGACGGTCTGTTGAACGCCATAGCGGATCTTGGTCGGATGGTCCCTGCGATCGAAAGTGATCGGGAAGGGCGACCATGGGTTGAATTTTAGGGCGTGGCTCTATCGCATAGGCGTCCCTAAGCGCGTTGCACTCCCTCTTTGGGATATGGGTAGCGTATATCATGCTATCCGTTTTGACACAGGGGGGACTTTTTACGTCCCCCTGTGTTCGACGGACAGGGCTCCTTGTCGTCGTCCCCACTTTGCGACCCCTTCTCCTTGTTCTCGGTATTTAACTTACCGGCTTGTTTAAAGACCAATAGTTTACATTGGTGTGATTGGCTGGTTTATCGAGTGCCGTGGATCGACATGGACGATCAAGTACGGTCCAAGCTAGATGAGCCGGATTGTTTCTTTTAAATGGCTTCTTCCGCTGGCGGACTTGGAGCCTTGAATCCGGCGTTGACGGCTGTGTTATCGTTATTGTCATCATTAGCCGACACTTGTACTGTTGCGTCGGGGCTTGCCGTTGCTATTCGGCCTCGGAGGTGCGGGTTTGCTTGCATTATTGCTGCTCTGGGCTAGATAGCTATCTTCGCTCGCAAAAAGTGGGTCATGAGTCTTTGTGAGGGCTGCCATGGACTTGGCTTTTCTAGGCGAGGTGTCGGCGAGCCATTCATTCGGATGCTATGTGTCGGTGTACTAAAGTAGGGTACCTTAGTACCCGAACTTGTCATGGGCGGTTCTGACACCCGTGGCAAGACTTCATGGGCGTCCATAAGACCCTCCGTCATTTCCGTTTACTACCATTCAAGAACAAAGTATTAACCAAGTAGACAAAGCCCGGCAAGAGGATCTTGCCGGAAATCTGAGCCCGGCAAGAAGAGCTTGCGGGAAGACCAACAAAGCGCTTCGAGAAAACTTGCGCGGCGCCCGCGTGTCGGCAAGGCGAACAACCGACAAGCTTGCGGCACGACAAGAAGAAGCGGCGGCGCTTGCCGCAGCGAGGCTGCCACCCTGCACCCAAGCTCCAGCGCATCCAGCGGCGTGTCACCCGGGGCCATCCGGGAGCGCGTGGCGGTATTTGTGCAGCCATCTGCGATCACGGTGTAGCGAAAGTGACAAGGAGGCCATCGTGGCGTCGGTGGCGCCCTAACGGTCGTTTCCTTGCCTTTATTGAGGCGGCCGGGACGGGCATTAAATGCCCTTGTCCCTTGCCGTCGAGTTAGGTAGGGGACCTTTGTTGGACCTTTGTTGTACCAACCTGCGTTTTACTCTTTACCCCCTCTTTGAAAGCGCCCTCGATGCGGCTATATCTCCCGTGTGAAGCGACTTAGAGCATAACCGCATTGAAAGCAATGTCATAAGTGAGGTAATCTTCACACAACCCATGTATTACATAAGGAAAGAGATACATAGTTGGCTTACAATCGCCACTTCACACAAATACATGAATAAAGCATTATGTCATGCGAGATACAATCAAGGTCCGACTACGGAACCAAAATAAAGAAAGAACCCCAAATCGACAAAGGTCCCGATCGACCCCAAGCTGGGCTCCCTCTTGATCAACTAGAGCGAAACAACACAAAGGCAAGATCTTCATCGAGCTCCTCCTCGAGCTTAGTTGCGTCACCTGCAAGCTGGTTTTGGAAGTATCTGGTGAGCCACGAGGACACGGCAATCCCATTACCATGGGTATTAAGACTAGCAAAGCTTAATGGGAAAGGAAGGGGTAAAGTGGTGAGGTTGCAGCAGCGACTAAGCATATATGGTGGCTAACATACGCAAATGAGGCGAGAAGAGAACAAAGCGGAGCAGTCGTGAAGCTAGCAATGATCAAGAGGTGATCACGAACACCTACTTCGTCAAACATAACACGAAGTCGTGTTCACTTCCCGGACTCCGCCGAGAAGAGACCATCACGGCTACACACTCGGTTGATGCGTTTTAATTCGGATCAAGTGTCAAGTTATCTACAACGGACATTAACAAATTCCCATCGCCACATAACGCGGGCACGGCTCTCGAAAGTTTATACCTGCGGGGGTGTCCCAACAAGCCCATGACAAGCTCTCGCGATCATCGAAGAATAGACCTTCACCGGGAAGACCGATCGGTCTCGGAATCCGGTACATCAAGACATTTCGACAATGGTAAAACAAGACCAGCAAGACCTCCGGCGTGCCGACATCCCGATAGTAGCGGCGTATCTCGTCTCGAGCCACGGCCGGATGAGCACTACGTACAACTAGAACCAGCCCTCAAGTTTCCCGAGGTGGCGCTGCAAGTGGCTCTAGTTTGGACCAACACTTAGACAAGCATTGGCCGGGGGGCTAAAATAAAGATGACCCACAGGATCTGCGACTCCCAAGGGAAAAAATAGGTGGTGGTGAGGCAAATGGTAAAAGTCAATGTTGGGCCTTCTTTGGACAAGTTTTATTCAAAGCGAACTGTCGGGGGTCCCATAAATCACCGACCGCTTTAGGAGCATAAAATCCGGGAACATAACACCGGTATGGCGGAAACTAGAGCGGCGAAGTGGAACAAAACACCGGGCATAAGGCCGAGCCTTCCACCCTTTACCAAGTATATAGATGCATTAATAATATAAGAGATATTGTGATATCCCAGCAAAATCCTGTCCACCATGGAGAAATCTTCAACTTCACTGCAACTACAGCGCTATAAGAGGGCTGAGCAAAGTGGTAACATAGCCAAGCAACTGTTTGCATAGGAAAGGTGTCAAGGTTAGGGGTTCATGGCAATATGGGATGGCTGGTCAAGCAGGTAATAGGTAGCGCAGCATAGCGAAAAACGAGGCAACTAGCATAGCAATGATAGTAGTGAGATCGGGGTAGCGGTCATCTTGCACGAAATCCGCAAGGAAGAAGAACGAATCCATGAAGAAGATGAGCGGATGAAGCCGAGACCAAGCGTGAGCGAGCGAATCCTCACGAGCATAGCGGAGCAGGAACTAACAAGAAGAAGCACACAACATAGGTAAACACACCACACATGAACAAGGCATGATGCACAACAAGCATGATGCATGACCAAGCTATATGAAGCTACTCATGGCAAGAGATGATGCAAACAAGAACAACACATCAAAGCGAGGTTTAAATGAGGCAGGAACAACATATAACAATTCGGTAAGTCCTCATATGCATATTTCGAAATTGGTCCAGAACTGAATAAACATTATGTTGAAGTTGTTAAACAGCAAGTTAAAGATCACCACGATGATCTACACGAAATTCTAGTCAAGTTACATATAAAGTTCATTAGATTCGGAGCTACGGCCTAGAAGATATGAGCAAAACAAGTTAAGCATGGCATTGATGCAAAATGCATACAAACATCAAGCAAACACCTCAAAACAAGGATGCAACATGATAATATGAAGCTACATGCAAAAACAAGCAAGTTTCATAAAGAGCACACTCAAAACGGAGCAACGGGGCAACACATGCACACTATACAAGTCATAGCAACAATCTGTCCAAAACAGCAACTAGGCATCTTACAAGCATCAAAACAACATGCTACAGCACCCCAACATAATAACAAAAGGCATGGTCATGAAGTTCACGTAAAGCATAACAAAACATGAACACTGAGCTATCTCCAGAAACAACTAGAACATGCTCAAAATGACATGGAGATATTGCAAGTAATAACAATTTCAGACATTAGCAGAAATAACATCAGGTTGCATTGTTTAGAGCTATCAAACAACATGTTACAGGAACTTATCATGGCAAACAAAGGCATGGCATGAATCTACTAATAGCATATATCAAAAGACCCTTACTGACCATGAGCCAAAAAGGCACGGAATATATGATGGCACCCATGTAAACATGGCAAGTTATATTATAGATTTGAACATGGCAGAAACAACGATTAGTAGGCATGTTCGTGAGCTCGAACCACTCACTACAGAGCAATACATGGCATGGCAAGGCAACCAACAGTAAGAAGGCATGTTTATGAAGCTAAGCATGGCAAGAGCAAGGTCATAGCATACGGATCAACTAGCGACCTCGTGAAAATTGAATCTCATGCAAACAATGCAATGGAAACATTTTCAAGCAACTTTGGAGCAAGAAATGAACATGTTCAGCAGGCTATAATTTCAACCAAGAGCATTAATGGATAGAGAAAGACATGTATATCAAAACATGTTTATAGAGCATCTCCAGATTATGCATAGAATGATTAGTGGAAGCATGCTAACATAGCAACAAAATATAACAGAATCTGCCAGGAAAAACAGCAACATCAACTACCCTACTTTACAAGCTCAATGCACTCAGCACACAACTCACAAAAATACATGGTCAACACCCCTGGAAATATGTCATGGCATAGTTCAACATTCATGTAGACATCAACCTCATAGGATGCACACATAAATCATGGCAAAAATGATAAAACAGCAAGTTATAACAGTTTCAGCAGATTAACATCAACATGCACTCTTCAACAGCATTTCGGGCATCAAGATGAACTCAAATGAAAATAATGCAATGGAATGAAATGAAGTACTCGTCGAGACGAACAATTTGACATATTATCTGCAAAGCAGACTACGGATGCGAAGATGTGACATGCCAAACATAGCATGATTATGCAAAATCTCGAGGACTTAGAGAAAAGCAGGGAAATCAACCTCGTTCGAGATCAATTCGGCCCGGCCACGGAACCCGAGATTCGCTGAGGCTGGGGAAAACGAGTCGAGGGCAGGCGGTCTTGATGGCCGGATCCGGGGCAGCCGGCGGGAGACTCCGGTTGGAGGAGGGTTTGGTAGCCGGTGATGGCCGTGGCGAGCAACCTTGAGGCGGCAGGCCAGCAGAGACAGGCCTTGAGGCAGCAGCGACCTCCAGCGGCCTCGTGAAGCGGCGCCTCAGCGAAGCGGGAGAAGCGTTGATTGCGGAGAACTCCGGCGTGGCTGGCGAAGGGCGGCGAGGGCAACGCCAGCAGGGGGCAGGAAGCGGAGAGCAGCAGCCAGCGCCGGCTGCTGATGTGAGCCTTAAGCCAGCGTGGCGGCGAAGCGGCATGGCAGGCAGCTCAGGCCCAGATCCGGCAGGCGGGCCAGTGAGCCAGCGGCAGCGTCTTGGTGGGAATAAGCGGCGAGGACACGTGTCGCCTTAGGATTGGCATGGTAATGTGCTGAGCGTGTCGGCGCCGGTCGGACATGTCCCTTGTGTGAGAGGAAAATTAGGGTTTCGTCTGCGAATTCATCAAGTGAATTCGGGGAGGGCTAGATTTATAGGTAGAGAGCTAGGAGAGTCAAATGAGGCGGTTTTGACCCCTTGATCGTGATCGAGCGACCGAAAGCATGGAGGAGTTTGGTGGGTTTTGGGCCACTTTGGAAGGGTGTTGGGCTGCAACTCAAAGAGGCTTTCACGGTTACCGGTTAACGTTGGAGTATCAAGCGGACTCCAAATGACACGAAACTTGACAGGCGGTCTACGGTGCTATACCAAGGCAGCTTGGCAAACCTCGAACCATTCGAGAAAGTTTAATACCGCTACGAAAAGAGGAAGAGAGCGCCGAGGGACATAGGGGCCGGATTGCAATCGGACAACGGGGAAAAAGGCTCGGATGCATGAGGCGAACACGTATGCAAAATGAAATGCACATGATGACATGATAAAATGCAGATGATGACATGGCAAAGTGCAACACATAAAGCATATGACATAGCATGACGGCGAATAAGCTGGCGGACACACAGCGCGTCGGATCGAGGCGTTACAACCTCCACCACTCGAGAGGATCTCGTCCGAGATCTAGGATGGCCGGAGGAAAAGGAAGAGGAAGATAAGAGGTAAACTAAGTTGCTTCTTGACAAGCAGGTGAAACAATGAACCTTGAGAGGTTGAGCAATTTAAAGAAAAAGTACAAAAGAGATGAGCGAGATTGCAAACAATCCGTTAGAAAAGAGGAACAAGGAGTATTACGAGAATTTGAAGGTTGCAAAGACATGAATCAAGAGTTTCACGATCGAAAGAATATGACCACCTCGGTATAATGAGATAGCCAAGGAACAAGAATAGCAGAATTTGGATGAGCACTCGGTAGAAAAGAAAAGAAAACTTGAGAAGATGAAAAGAACTTGAAAGAGACACGACACTCCGGTTAATTGGATAAGCACGAAAAGAACACGATCCTCACAATCGAGATGATGAGTGAAACGAGCAACATCACAATGCCTCCGAAAGAAATAATAGAAGATAGATCATTGGAATAACAGTATGAAGAAGAAAATGCCAACCGCCACAAATGATCTTGGAAAGCACCCTTCAAGAAGGTTAGAATGGAGTTGTTGGAAAACCAACAACGAAAAGAACAAACTTGTTGTGGGCTTATGGAACACATCTCAAAATTATGGGGTGACAACCGGCCACTAAAGAAGCCATCTATTTGGTGAGAGCACCAAAGCGATGACAAACTTCTTTGACCAAGAGGATAGGAGAAAACTTGGATCATTGATAAGCACCATAATAGCAACATTCCTTAAGGAAGGCTTTAGGTGAAAACATGACATAAGATAAATCCAACGAAGAGATTGATGGATTTAAAATACCTCATTCTTGACAATATGTGAATCATGAAACATGAATGAAGCTGTCAAAATGACATAACACCACTGAAGAGATAAGGTAGAAAGAATTGCACTTGAATGCAAGATGAAGAATGCTTGAACTCCTCAAAACAAAACTTGTGTTGAGCACCATGTTTATTTTGAAGTATGGCAGCGGATCTTAACCGAGAGAAATCTTGATGAACAATTGAAGAATGAAAAGAATCCTTGACGAACCACCATGAAGAAACTCCGGTATTAAAGGATGGTGGAAAGAAGGAGAAGTTGAAAATACAAGGTGCAGCCTTGCAATGATTTAGATGGAGCTTAGCGGCGAGATAATCTGGAAAACTTAGAACTCGGACGAAAGATGAACAACAAGAAGCCAAGAATTTATTCCTCTGAACAAACTCGAAGGAAAGGATTAATCACTTGGATGAAACAAGAATAAAATTATGTTATCGTATCCTTAACCAATTTAAATTGATGACAAGCAGCGGTTTGGCATACTACTTATTCTCGTAGAAAGGATTAAGAGAGATATGGCGTAAACTTGAGAAGGTCTTCATGAACCACGGTAGGATTGAAAAAAACGAATGAATTGATATGAATGAATTCATACGATGTGAAGGAAGAGTAATCTTGAGCGAACCACCGTAAATTGAAAATGAAAGTAGCAAAGGCACAATTCACGGAAGAATTGGAAAGCGAATGAAGATACTTGAGGGGATTTAGATACATGAGAGCGAAGAGATCATGAACTGGATTAGAGGATACTTGAATGATGCACGGTAAGATTTGGAGAACAATAGCTACGCTGAGAATGAAGAATTATGACATGATGACCTTGGAGGAAAGAAATGGAAACAACTCATGAAATGCTCGGATGGTAAGAAAAGAATTGTCACGATCAAAACAATTATGAGGATAGCATGAAGCTAGAACCATGAACCTTGAAGAGAATAGAGCAAGATTAAGAGAAACTCTTCTTGGTCTTCAAATGATGAGAATGACAACGAGAAACATCACCAAGAATTATTGAGGCACACGGAAGAATCAAAAGCGAAGAGGTTGAGCCAACTATGAAAAATAATTTGAAAGATCTTGGAGAAGGCATGTGGTGATGAAAATTCATTCTTCGTCAAACTTGGAGAAGAATTTAGGATAGCTCACGGGAAAATAGAAGAGTCGGGTAAGATCACAGGAAAAGACACATGGGTTAGGGCCACTCAAAAGAACACCGTTGAAAAGATTTAAAAGAGATGTTGCACGGTTGAATTAAATGACTTGAATGAGATACCAATCTCGAAAAGAGCTTGAGCGAATCACGAGTGGAAACACGAATCTTGAGATATCTTGAGCACTCGGAATAACAAATAGCGAGAAGTAGAATGATAATGAGGTATACCGATGATGAAGACATTGAAATGAGGAAAAGGTATGATCAACAAAACTTAACTTGAATCCACGGAGAGGAGAGAGGAAGAGGAATAGCGAACTAGTAGAACATCTTCTTGAGAACCACGGGTAAGAACATTGACGGAAAGAATGGAGAAACTTCACAAAATAAAAGGATACTTGGTAAGAAATCATGTCCTTGAAGAAAAAGGGTGGGAGGGTGGGAAAACAAAAGGCAACTTGGGACGGATGAAACAAACACCGTTGAGAAAACTTAGAAATGATCTTGCGGATGGGGAGAATGATAGGATCCACTTGAAGAGAAGCACACCGGTTGGAAGAGAATTAACATGACAACCTCAATGATCCAAAAGGATTAGTATTCACATAGCAATATGAGAACACCGTTTAGGAAAGGTATGGATTCAACATTTTACTTCGAAGCAACTCGAATACCACAAATAAAACAAAACAAAGGATTTGGCTTGCAGAATAAGCCGGAACAAATACATATGATAGAGATTTACCCAATCCCATATCATGCATCTGTCGAAAAGATATTATAGGAGCTACTTGAATTCCCACCTATTAAACTCCGAAACTTTACGGTTATGCAATCTGGTGTTGGGGATCTGGGGAGCAATATATATCACCCAAACTAACAATCCCTACATCCAATTTGTATCCATCCGTCAACACATAACCAAGAAACCTTGAAATCGTCTACCTCAACCTTGAAAAGCATCCGTTATCGAGTCATGGCAATACTCCGTACTCACCTCGATCTTTGGGTTAGCGGGGTTATCTCACCAACAAGCGCATAAAAGAGATTTTCGATGTCGGGTACTAAACTCGGTATTCGAGCGCAGCGATAAAATTATGGCGACAACACCTTGGAGCTCAACTCCCGGGACACCTCCACTAAAAAAACCCTGTTGGCGGGAGGCACCAAGACAATGTTGTCATCATAAAACCATCGAACGATTCTAAGATACCAGCGTGATCCTAAAATTTTTTTAGTGAAATTTAAGAAGAAGAGTCAAAACTCTCGTCGGGATACCTCACGAGGAAGGTCGAAGGGAATGGGGAGTAAAAAGAATCCTACTCTCCGATATATAATTCCTAAATGACTCAAAACATTTTCTAGACACAACTCGGCGCTAAAAGCGATCAAGCGGTGGGGCTCCTAAGGTCGGGGAAGGCTCGATTACCAACTTGAAAGCGCCCTCGATGCGGCTATATCTCCCGTGTCGAAGCACGACTTAGAGGCATAACCGCATTGAAAGCAATGTGCATAAGTGAGGTAATCTTCACACAACCATGTATTACATAAGGAAAGAGATACATAGTTGGCTTACAATCGCCACTTCACACAAATACATGAATAAAGCATTACATCATCGAGATACAATCAAGGTCCAACTACGGAACCAAAATAAAGAAAGAACCCCAAATCGACAAAGGTCCCGATCGACCCCAAGCTGGGCTCCACTCTTGATCAACTAGAGCGAAACAACACAAAGGCAAGATCTTCATCGAGCTCCTCCTCAAGCAGTTCGTCACCTGCAAGCTGGTTTTGGAAGTATCTGGTGAGCCACGAGGACTCAGCAATCCCATTACCATGGGTATCAAGACTAGCAAAGCTTAATGGGAAAGGAAGGGGTAAAGTGGTGAGGTTGCAGCAGCGACTAAGCATATATGGTGGCTAACATACGCAAATGAGGCGAGAAGAGAACAAAGCGGAGCAGTCGTGAAGCTAGCAATGATCAAGAGGTGATCCTGAACACCTACTTACGTCAAACATAACACAGAAACCGTGTTCACTTCCCGGACTCCGCCGAGAAGAGACCATCACGGCTACACACTCGGTTGATGCGTTTTAATTCGGATCAAGTGTCAAGTTATCTACAACCGGACATTAACAAATTCCCATCTGCCACATAACATGGGCACGGCTCTCGAAAGTTTATACCTGCGGGGTGTCCCAACAGCCCATGACAAGCTCCGCGATCATCGAAGAATAGACCTTCACCGAGAAGACCCGATCGGTCTCGGAATCCGGTACATCAAGACATTTCGACAATGGTAAAACAAGAACAGCAAGACCTCCTGCGTGCCGACATCACGATAGTAGCAGCGCGTATCTCGTCTCGAGCCACGACCGGATGAGCACTCGTACAACTAGAACCAGCCCTCAAGTTTCCCGGTGGCGGCGCAAGTGGCTCTAGTTTGGACCAACACTTAGACAAGCATTGGCCGGGGGGCTAAAATAAAGATGATCCACAGGATCTTGCGACTCCCAAAGGGAAAAAATAGGTGGTGGTGAGGCAAATGGTAAAAGTCAATGTTGGGCCTTCTTTGGACAAGTTTTATTCAAAGCGAACTGTCGGGGGTCCCATAAATCACTCGACAGCGTTAGGAGCATAAAATCCGGGAACATAACACGGTATGGCGGAAGCTAGAGGCGGCGAGTGGAACAAAACACCGGGCATAAGGCGAGCCTTCCACCCTTTACCAAGTATATAGATGCATTAATAATATAAGAGATATTGTGATATCCCAACAAAATCCTGTCCACCATGGAGAAATCTTCAACTTCACCTGCAACTAGCAGCTGTAAGAGGAGCTGAGCAAAGCGGTAACATAGGCAAACAACTGTTTGCATGGGAAAGGTGTCAAGGTTAGGGGTTCATGGCAATATGGGATGGCTGGTCAAGCAGGTAATAGGTAGCGCAGCATAGCGAAAGAAACGAGGCAACTAGCATAGCAATGATAGTAGTGAGATCGAGGGTAGCGGTCATCTTGCACGAAATCCCATAAGGAAGAAGAACGAATCCATGAAGAAGATGAGCGGATGAAGCGAACCAAGCGTGAGCGAGCGAATCCTCACGAGCATAGCAAGCGAGGAACTAACAAGAAGAAGCACACAACATAGGTAAACACACCACACATGAACAAGGCATGATGCACAACAAGCATGATGCATGACCAAACTATATGAAGCTACTCATGGCAAGAGATGATGCAAACAAGAACAACACATCAAGGCAAGTTTAAATGAGGCGGGAACAACATATAACAATTCGGTAAGTCCTCATATGCATATTTCGAAATTGGTCCAGAACTGAATAAACATTATGTTGAAGTTGTTAAACAGCAAGTTAAAGATCACCATGATGATCTACACGAAATTCTAGTCAAGTTACATATAAAGTTCATTAGATTGAGACTACGGCCTAGAAGATATGAGCAAAACAAGTTAAGCATGGCATTGATGCAAAATGCATACAAACATCAAGCAAACACCTCAAAACAAGGATGCAACATGATAATATGAAGCTACATGCAAAAACAAGCAAGTTTCATAAAGAGCACACTCAAAAGCGAACAGCGGGGCAACACATGCACACTATACAAGTCATAGCAACAATCATCCA